>JAQBSW010002467.1:0-102880 GCA_029291075.1 Eudiplozoon nipponicum | reverse complement strand
GATGAATAAAGCCTAATATTTTAGGCAAATCTTTCATGTGACTTGTCGACTCACTCTGCCCGTTTGCTGTGCTTGTTACTGTGATTCAGAACAGTGAGTTAGCGTTGAAGTCGCATAGTCGAAGACCTCATATGAATTTAGCTCCACTACTACGGGTTTACCGTCCAATATCCCCACTTTCCTCACGCAAATTTATAGTTGGTATAGAGTGTAATACCGGTACATACTAAGGAGTCGCCAGTTAGCACATGAGATTATGCTTTCCGGTCATGCTGATAATTTTTTACAAGGCCTCAAATATTATTCGCATAATATTCAGACGAAACTTCAGTGTTGAAATACATAGTAATCTAAGCTTTTAATCTGCTACTCCGATCTGGTTGGCGATGATGTTTATATCCTGTATTCTGTAGAGTTTGTATCAAATACGTTCACGAAGACGGCTTAACCGAGCGCAGAAGTCAGCCGCACACAACTAGACCATGTACATTAAATCATGCTGATGAAGATGAACAGTTAATTACACAGACTAAAATCTTACCTTTGCTAGAAGGTTCTCCACTTGAGCGGCGATTTGCGAGAACACGTCATTGGTCGTCGGCTTTGTGACATTTGCACTCGCGGTTTCACTTCCAGAATTCGATCCCTAAACAAAAATAATGAAACCTGATTACGTAAAAACGATTAAATAAAAAACAATTTGTAAGAAAACTAGTGCCAAAAAGATTCGGCTTATTTGCACCGGACAAGGTTTCGCTAAACTAGAAGCAACAGTGTAATAGGAAAAGGCAAAAGGAAAATGCTATAGAAACATTCGGATATCTGTGTATAAACGAATAGGACATCCTAAAAATTTAACAATAATTGATTGCGCGGGTGGTGGTAACAATTATTTAAATCAAGTTTGCGAGCTTGAAGTAAACACCAATCCCATTGTATTCAACCAGTCGTCGAACCACATAACAAAACTACCACCTGCCGCAACGCACTGACGCGTTTCGACCTTCCATGATCATCATCAGAGTACGACGGCAAACTGACTATCGAGGATCAAACCGCATTGAATATATATGGAAATCAAATTTAGATATGCGGCTCTCACCTCTAGCAGTCTTGCATACATTGAACTTGACTGGAAATGTCGGCTGCACAATTTCTATGCAGTCACGAACATTAATTGTTTGCAGCTTTCGCCACATGTGCATATATAGGCAATACAATTTAAACAACAATTGATTGCGCGGGTGGTGGTAACAATTCTTTAAATCAAGTTTGCGAGCTTGAAGTAAACACCAATCCCGTTGTATCTAACAAGTCGTCGAACAACATAACAAAACTACCGCCAGCCGCAACGCACTGACGCGTTTCGACGTTCCATGATCATCATCAGAGTACGACGGCAAACTGACTATCGAGGATCAAACCGCATTGAATATATATGGAAATCAAATTTAGATATGCGGCTCTCACCTCTAGCAGTTCAATGTATGCAAGACTGCTAGAGGTGAGAGCTGCATATCTAAATTTGATTTCCATATATATTCAATACGGTTTGATCTTCGATAGTCAGTTTGCCGTCGTACTCTGATGATGATCATGGAAGGTCGAAACGCGTCAGTGCGTTGCGGATGGCGGTAGTTTTGTTATGTTGTTCGACGACTGGTTAAATACAATGGGATTGGTATTTACTTCAAGCTCGCAAACTTGATTTAAATAATTCTAAAAATTTAGCTGCTTAAAATGGTTTAATAATTTAAATGAAAATGCTACTTCATTTTAATTCGATCGAGCGAAACAAAGAAAAACATCTTTAGGAAGGGAAAACAAATTTAATAACAGCGTGGATAATGGACTTTTATTTCGACAAAACTACACTTCACTTCAATCTTACATTTATATACATCCCGGGTTTTCATCTGATTATGTGAATATATATATATATATATATATATATATATATATATAGAGAGAGAGAGAGAATAATATTTGTGGCAGAATTTTGATAATACATATTCCGTCACTATAAACGAAAAATTGCATAGGCTAGCAAAGTCAATTCATCAAGTGGACCGGTTTCATCCCTATTGGAAACTGATCAAGAACTTACCAGTATTTGCAGCGACCAGAGCTCGAAGCAGAGTACTTTTGCCTCGGAGTCTTGCCCTCATCAACAACGCTACCCGTGCCGCACAATACACGCGATTTCAATTACGCTTTTCATTCAAACGGGGCCTATTTGACATCTCATTAACCTAAAATTCAAACTAGTCACTTGATTCAAGAGAGTATATATATATATATATATATATATATATATATATATATTGCCAGTATAGGTTAAACATTCAATAGATAGCAAACGCAGTTCAACTTATCGATTTTAATTTGGTATAATTTATTATATACTTACTTTACTTTACTTTACTGCGGCTGGCTCCTTTTAGAGGATAAGCCGGCTCCATTGATATCCCGGATTAAACCTCTCCATGCCGGGCGGTTGGCAGCCATTTCGGAACATAAAGAGGGCCAATGACGCTCCCAGTGACGCGGACCATAAACATTGCGTAAACCTAGGAGTTCCAGGTCCGATTTGATTGTTGCAAGCCATGTCTTCAGTTGTCCACCTCGGCGGCGGCGCCAGTTTGCACATTGAACCGGGGTCATCACCTGCCGTACCATTTCGTCTTCGGGTTTGCGTAGTACGTGCCCGAACCATTGAAGTCGACGATGTTGGATCCAGATGGATAGTTGCATGATGTCACCGCATTGGTGACGAACAGATGCGTTCGACACTCGGTCCATCCATTTTGTCTTTGTGATGTACCTAAGGAACCAATGGTCGAATACTTCGAGCTTTTTGGAGTCCTCAGAACGTAATGGCCAAGTCTCACAGCCATATAGTAGCACAGGCCGAACAGTAGCCTGGTAGACTCGGATTTTTGTTTTGAGGCTGATTTCACTTCTTCTCCAGAGTGAGTTCTTCAATTGTAAGAAAGCAAGTCTGGCACGGTCGATGCGTGTTCGGACTTCATTCTTTGCTTGGGCAGTTGGAAGTATTTTTGAGCCAAGGTACGTAAAATCGTCGACTGTTTCGATTGGGCTGTCGTACACCGTGAGCTGCTCATCAGATGAAGATACACCGATGGCGAAGGCTTTCGTTTTGTCGGTATTGATTTCCAGACCAACGGCTGATGAAAACTGGGCCACTTGATCCAAAACGGCTTGCATGCTCCCAAAGTTGTCAGCAAGGAGAACAACATCGTCTGCGTAATCAACATCCGTCAGCCATAGGTTATTTGATACTTGAACGCCTCGGAACTCAGTTAGCGCGTTGCTCAGAATCCAGTCAACCGCATAATTGAACAATATGGGTGACAAGGGACATCCTTGTCGAACCTCTGTGTGCAGACTGAATTCATCCGATTCTTCTCCGTAAACACGTACTCTGGCTTTGGTGGCTGCATAGTAGGCCTTGATCAGATTGACGAGTTTTATGGGCATACCGTCGAGCAGCATGATGTTCCATAGGGAGTCGCGATCAACAGAGTCAAAAGCAGCTCGAAAGTCAATAAAACAAGCGACGGTTGGTTGTTGAAATTCGTTGCGATGTTCCAAAACTCGCCGTAATGTAAAGATCTGATCAACACAGCCTTTGCCTGGGCGGAATCCACCCTGATTGGGACGGGTACGGACATGCCGCTCATTACAGAAGTGGTTCAATAGAATCGACGCCAACAGCTTGGATGCGGTGTTGAGAAGACTGATACCACGGTAGTTTTCGCACCTTGATCTATCACCCTTTTTGGGAAACGGTAACAGGATTGACATTCCGAAGTCTGACGGGCATGTTTCTTGTTCCCAGATAGAAGAGAACAGTCGATGGATTGATGGCAGTAGTGCGCCTATACAGGCCTTGTAGATCTCTGCAGGAATTCCATCTTCACCGGGGGATTTCTTGCTCTTCATGCGCTGGATGGTCATAGCGATCTCAGCCTCGGTTGGGGAAGAGCAGTCCACATCGTAGCTGGGTGTAGATGTTGCAGGTGGTTGCGGTGGGGAGCGGCCACTGTATGGTCGGTTCAATAACTGCGAAAAATGTTCAACCCATCTTGCGATTTTGCTATTGACATCAGAAATCAAGTCTCCTGTTGCGCTGCGTAGAATAGTCTCTGCATTGCGCTTACCGGATGCTTTACGTATAAGACGAAAGAGACCCCCGAAATCACCGACGTTTGCAGCCGATTCCATGGCGGAAGCCATTTCATCCCAGTACTGCTTACGGTCAGCCCGAGCAGACCTCGTGGTTTCACGTCTCAGGTGGCGATAATTAGGCGCGTTATTCATCCGGGCATCTCTTGCTTTTTGTGACGCTCGCATCGTGCGTTCAGAGATCCAGTCTTTATGGTGACTTTTGATGGTTCCGAGCGTTTCAAGCGCAGCTTGCTGAGTAGAGAGTTTCAAGTTATTCCATTGATGCTCCACATTGGTTTTATCTACGGCATGAGTTCCACCGTCAGCGGAAGTCAACTTTGCAGTGATTGAGGCAGATAGCGCTGTACAACGGGATGGGTCCGTTAGAGCAGCAACATTCAGGCGTTTCGTAGGTTGACGGCGCCGTCGGGACTTGAGATGAAGCCTCAATTTGGCACGTACTAGAGTGTGGTCGGACCCTCCTCGGCTGCCAGTTTCAGCTCCTCGGTATGACCTGCAATCTTCGACAGAAGACATCCAACGCGACCGTACCAGAATGTAATCGATCTGATTGGCTGTGTGACCATCGTTTGAATACCAGGTGAGCAAATGCTTCCGAGGGTGTTGGAAACGCGTATTGGTAATGCACATATGGTTGACTTCTGCAAAGCTGATAAGTCGTGCTCCGTTCTCGCAGCGCTCACCTAGACCAAACTTTCCCAGTATGTGTCTGGTGGATGAGTCAGAAGGTCCTGTTCGTGCGTTCCAGTCACCAGCAACAAATAGTATGTCACCTCTGGAAATTCCGTTGATGGTCTCTTGCAATTGGTCGTAGAACTCATCTTTCACATCTGAATCAGCTGCGAGGGTTGGTGCGTAGACGGCTACGACTGTGATGTTAAAAGGTTTCCCTCTCAGTCGGACCGTTGCGATCCTCGGTGATACGGGATTCCAAGCCAGCATGGCACTCTGCGCTGTAGGACCAAGTAAATGGCTACACCGTGTTGTCCGGACCCGTCAACTGGTCCGCTGTGATGCATCAAGTATGTTGATTCTGCCGACGGTACTTTTATCTTCGTTGATCCCGTGCCGGGCAGTCGGACTTCAGACAGGCATGCAACTTCAATCTGGTAGTCATATAAAGATTTGGCCGTGATTGCTTGGCTGCCGATATCAAGCAATGTTCGAACATTCCAACACCCGAAATAAATAGGTGTTTTCGCGCTGATAAAACCAGATAGCTTTTCATTTGACACCCTGGCCTCTGGGGGAGCACAGGGCGCGTCGCTTGCCGGGGACGCCGTCGTAAAGACCATCCCCTCCTCAACGCGGTACGACGGTGTCAACCATGTTTCGATGATCGATCGTACATGGGCTAACGGGGCTATGGCGGTGGTGTCACCAGGGCGTGGTGGATTTCCGACCGGCAATCGGATTTCCTATAAAATACCGCATGAGCCCGACGACGGCACCATGACTCGGCGTGTGTTCCCCGCCACAAAAGGGTTCAACTGCCACAGGATAACATGGACTCCTGGACAGTACCCCGTACTTCCGAATGGCGAATGAGCTCTCAATAGCCACCGGCAACCATGCAACTTACTGCTGCCTTGTAGACTGCGCTTGGATGTGCAAAGGCTAGAGGTGCGTCCTCGATCAAAAAGCCGAGTGGTGAGGGGACACCACTTGTACGAAATTCCCAAGAAACTCCATGAAATGTCACACTATGAATGTTCGACTTATTATAGCAATTACATATTTAAGCCGTCTAATAGTATTCTTTTATGAAATCATCTCTACAAATCTCTTATTGTTTGTCCTATAATGGCATTTAGGTGGATATTAATGGGACATTCGTGCTAAAAGTGAAACAAACATAGAATCGTATGAAGTGTGCGAAGCCCTTGCCGTTGAGAAATGTGAATATGCTAGTAGTTCTGGCTAGTACTGGAAATTTTCCAAATTATTTGGAATAGATTTATACGATGGTGCACGTATATAATAGAGAAATACATAACCAGTGCCTTGTATCTCTAGCATGCCAGGTGTTGGAAGAGCTTATTCAACCAAGGCAGAATAGACCAGTTCTCTTTACTAGGCCTATTTGTTGTTAGACCACCCTAGACTTGCCACCGTTCAAATGACACTTGGTTAACGAGTATTAGGACGCGGCGAGACTAAGTGCCTGATAACGCGAGAGGGCTGGTTTATTTCTTAAGATACCATCATCCAACCGGGTTGCCTCGATGGCCCGGCAAGCAAAACGTGCCACAATCAACGCACTATTAAACTGGTGCTTCATAAAAGGGAAACAAGACGACATCACCGAAAAGAACGGCCAAATAGTACTGGACAGCTTCTCCTTATAACGCCCAATACCTAATGGCCTATAACCAAACGGCAGCCGTACAAATTTCCCGCCTTACGTCCGGCGTGCCCTAGCTAGTGATGCTGGTGACGGCAATATGAACTTAACCAGGGCTAACAGGATACAAACATCCAATCTAATGTGAATCATCAGATTCGGTTTCTCTGTGCAATTAACACTTATTGCTAAATGGGTATTGACGAAATGAGAGTAGCCTTGTCAGACGCAGGAGGCTAAATAATGCTAAATAAAAAACTGGCTACTGGTGCCTCAAAATCAGATGTCTTTGACAGATAGTTCTCGTCCGCCTGGGCTGATAGGCCATCTAAATAAATAATAACTATGGAAAAATATTTATTCCCAGTACGAATGGGCGAATTATTCGCACCAAACTTAAATAGTACGTCTATTCTTCCAAGCCTCAAGTCAAAGGCCTTAAAGTCACGCAAGCTGTCGGTTCTTCTTGATTCAGCGAAGAATTGGAAGATGACCGGCTAGAGTTATCAGCGCCTAGACAGCCTAGCAAATCACTGCAAATGTTCCGTTTGTTTTAGGTCTTTACCAGCTGAGTGTTAGGTGGGAGTATTCAAGAGATAAAATGGCGAGCTAGCAAGTCGTAGCATAAAATAGCAAATGAAATGCATCCACTAAACCGGATTCGAATTCAGTGAGTGTATACATATTGCTTTTCCAGAAAAAACTTGATGTTACAAATTTTTCAACGAACAGACAGAGAGACACTGTTCACCTGGAAATATAAAAAAACATTGATAATGTGCAGCAGAATGGCTCAGTGATTGGAGCCACATAATCCGAAGCAGAAGCGCCCAGGTTCGAATCTTGCCCGCGGCAAATTCTGGACAGTACGTAAAGAGGTCTAAATAAGGACGCAATCGGTCTACTATACAATGCTAAGTTTATACTGAAAAATGCAGGCACATAATGGGCCTGGTGTTTGCATTAAGGTCGCAAACTTGATTTTAATTGAGAGAAATCAGCAGAACCAGGGTCCTGCCTTATGCAATGAGCATATACTTCTCGTGCTGCCACGATGGCATGCGTATGCGAAGAACAGGTGATAAGTCAACTGAAACGCGGTTGAAAGCCTGAAATCATAGCGCGAAGTAGTGCTCACCTTTGTTTGCGCATGGCTGAGAGCACCGCCACCAGCTGGCGTTCCATTAGCAGCTGAGCCAACATCAATACCTGAATCAGTGCCATCAGTCCCAGCTTGACCTGTATCGAGCCCACTGCTGCCACCACCACCAACACCCCCGTAACCACCAGCCGATGCATCCGGACTGGAGCTGTTGACAAATCCGGCTGTGTACTTTGGTGCACTGCTGTTGTCCAACATGATGAAAGTAGACTCCGTAGTGACTTCGGCGGCTGTTTCTGTTTTTATGTCATGCGTGTATGCGAGAGCACGGTTTACAAAAGTTAGCCGCTTAAGAAACGCTGTTTAAAATTCCAACGGCATTGCAAAAATTTCAAAAGAACATTACCAAATTCAAGTGAGCTTCTAAAAACCCATTCTCGGAGTGGGGTTAATTTTTGATGGGCATTAAAAGTCACATGCATTACGTCTATTAAGGTATTAATTCAATCGGCTTCCTCAGTCAATATACTGGAACACAAGCCTCCTATTTTATGGTAATTTATTGGTTCGTCTACGATTCCTTGTTAAGAATATAAATTTAAAATTAGCAGTTTTCCACTCATGGCAGATCGAGGTGACTGTTTACGCATTGATATCAAAACTGGAAATTATTGGAGTACATCATCATCATCATCATCATCATCATCATCATCATCATCATATACAGCCATAAAAAAGCCAAAAATGACTAATGTTTCACTGCCATAACTATAAGAAGCGATATATGTATATATATATATATATATATATATATATATATATATATATATATATATATATTTCTAATTAGGAAGAAAGAACACATAACAAAGTGGATAAAGGCCATTTATTTCGTGAATACTAATCATCGCTTATACAATCATACACATTTATACATTTTGGGTTTTCAATTGATTATGCTAGTGGTAACAAATCTGACTCGTTTTTACTTCTGTTTCTTGTTTTGGCTAGTTGGTGAGTGTGTATGCGTTTGTGTTTGTGTGTATGCGTGTTTGCATGTAAAGGTCATTCTCGCAGTATTGCAAAGTGATGTCTGAGATCTGGTCATTATTGTTTTGATGGCTAGATAATTAACCATTTGTGCGCATTGTTCACTGTTACATGTACGAGTGCTATTTTCCCCAGTGTAGTTGATCGTTTCACCTCGTTGCGCAAATTTATAATTTCCACATGGTAACAGCGCCAGTGTGGATTTCAGTCTTAAACGCTCATATTGTTTGGAAACTTCTGTCACCGTATGCGCCTCTGTTATATCCACTTCAGTTTGTTGCCAATCCGATTGTATGCTTGTTGATTCTAGTCGAGGGCCTGTTTGTTCTTGACTGGATACTAGTAGATTGTTATTCTTGGCCAGTTGATTAGAATATCATGTTGATGAAACTTTTGAATATTAAGTTCAGGTGCTTGTTGTTTTATACATATATATATATAAATGTATGATTGTATAACGATGATTAGTATTCACGAAATAGATGGCCTTTATCTACTTTGTTATTAATGCGTTTTTTCTTCCTAATTAGAAATATACTGCGTAATATTAAAAGGCATGGACATTATAAATATATATATATATATATATATATATATATATATATATATATATATATATATATATATAAGGACAAAATAATACTTAGACAAATTATTAGTGAGATTTACGAGAGAGAGAGAGAGAGAGAGAGAGTACCTAGTTACTATGAGTATATTTATCAAGATAACTCACAGAAGTGAGGCAAACTAAACCTCTACACAACACTATTATGGCCAAGTCAGCATTAGATCAAGACACCGTCAACAATACAGCTTCCTTGCTGCTTTCACTGTGTCACGTCAAAAACAAGCCAAACCTCGCTGCCAACTTTTCCCTACCAAGAAAGGAAAGCTACGAAGATGATTCTAATAGAAATCTGCAACACGATCGCCAGTGAGCTCGATTTGATGCCATATTGCGAAAGGTTTCAAACCTAGAAATATGATGCGCACGTAGACCCCGATACTGGAGTACAGATGACGTTGAATAAGAGCGATCATTTGGAGTTACCCGAGTATTGTATCAAGCTGAAGGGTCCTTAGGATAAGTGCATGTGGTAGTATTTTAATGATGTATTTTCGGCGTTCTAACTGCTCCAGGAGTCCTGGCCACCACTCAAAACATCAACAAGTACCAAGACGTAACAGGAAGCCCGATGCAATAATTAGTTCATTATGACGATATGCATATAATCAAAATCTTGCCATTAGACTTCAAACAGATATAATTTTCACAAGTGGCATAGTTTAAATTGCATAAGGCCGAATCGTGGGCGGTTAGCGAGAACAAGAGATTTCAAATAGGTTCCGCCTGAAGGAAAAGCTACCGCCGCAAGGAAACTGTATTGCTGATGTCGCCTTGCTCGAATGCTAACTTGGCCATAATGGTGTAGTGGAGAGTTATCCTGATAAATTTACTCATAGTAACTAGGTATTCATTATCTATCTGCCTCTCTCTCTCTCACCTAGATCCCACTAATAATTTGTCTAGAATATTATTTCTGTTGTTATTTATATATTTTTTTCACTCCTTACGGTTATATGGCAGTGAAACATTAGTCACTTTTGACTTTGTTATGCCTGGACACGATGATGAAATCGGTAAATGAGTTTAAATTGCGCTTAGTATGCGGCACGGCCGGCGCAATGTAAAGTCACAGACCCCCCATGAAATATGTCCAGGTTCGTATTCCGTCCGGGGGGAATTCTGGACAGGACATGAAGAGTTCGAAATAATGGCGAAATCAGTTTAGTGGATGAAGTTGCTTTGCTACCCGATGAAATATTGACACACAAACAATAAACACGCACGCAATAATATCATAATAATATATATATATATATATATATATATATTTATAATGTCCATTCCTTTTTAATTAACACAGTATTCTTATAATTAGGAAAACACAAATAACGAAGTGGATAAAGGCCATTTATTTCGTGACAGTGGCCATACATAGAAAATCCACTTTCACCGGACAATACATTCACTACATCAGCAGTGTGCCAAAATCCAACAAAAGAAACTTAGTAAACAACCTAGCAAACAGAATCAGGAAGATCTGCTCTGAACACAAGATTGAGGAAGAACTGGGCTACCTCAGGAAAATTTTGCTAATGAACAACTACCCAGAGCGTTTCATTGATGTCAACATCAGACCACGGCAGATTCGTACTAGAGAGGATACCGGCAAGCAGGTTTTCCTAAACTTACCATTTAGAGGCGACGTACCAGTCTCAATAATTGCACGGTGGCTGAATAGAATAACTAAGGACAACTTTCCCAGTGTTAAAGTTAATATGACATTTATTACACAGAGAATCATGAGGTTGGATGCCAAAGATCAATTGCCAATTCTCTCCAAATCATTCATAGTCTACAAATTCTCATGTATGTGCGGTAGCACATATATCGGACGTACGAAGAAGCAATTGATAAGCAGAATCCAGCAACATTTGCCACAGAAATTGATTAACAAAGGCTTGGCAACGTCAGGAAAATCAGCTATTTCCGATCATATATTGGCAACGGGGCACCCTGTCAATTCGACCAATTTCACAATTCTACATAAAGCAAAATCAGAAAAATTATTATTTATCTACGAAGCCCTTTACATAAAACAACAAGCACCTGATCTTAATATTCAAAAGTTTCATCAACATGATTTTCTTATCGACTGGCCAAGAATAACAAAATTCAACAACAATCTACTAGTATCCAGCCAAGAACAAACAGGCCCTCGACTAGAATCAACAAACGTACAATCGGATTGGCAACAAACTGAAGTGGAAATAACAGAGGCGCATACGATGACAGAATTCTCCAAACAATGTGAGCGTTTAACACTGCAATCAACACTGGCGTTGTTACCACGTGAAAACTTTGCGCAACGAGGTGAAACGATCAACTATACTGGGAAAAATAGCACTTGTATATGTAACAGTGAACAATGCGCACAAATGGTTAATTCTCAAGCTATCAAAACAATAATGACAAGATCTCAGACATCACTTCGCAATACTGCGAGAATGACCTTTACATGCAAACACGCATACACACAAACACAAACGCATACACACTCACCAACTAGTCAAAACAAGAAACAGCAGTAAAAACGAGTCAGATTTGTTACCACTAGCATAATCAATTGAAAACCCAAAATGTATAAATATGTATGATTGTATAAGAGATGAATTGAGTATTCACGAAATAAATGGCCTTTATCCACTTTGTTATTTGTGTTTTCCTAATTATAAGAATATATATATATATATATATATATATATATATATATATATATATATATATATATATATATATATATAAGGATTATGATCATGCAGAGCTATACAAAAGCCAAAAGTGACTAATGTTTCACTGCCATATAACCACATAAGTGTTTCGTGGTTATATGTGGACTGTAAAAGAACATTAGGTCGCCCATTCCTAGTGAGGATGGTTTGTATTCGGAGTTTTCTTCTCTTAGATAGTCTGCCAAACCAAGGCTGATGGGCACTATCTGCCCAGATGCCAGTGGCCAAAGATTCCTTTAGCTGTCGAAACTTGCTCTCATTCCGTCAGTACACAGTTAACAATAAAAGTTACCGCACAGTAAGACAAAACTCGAGACTTCTAATGAAACAGAATGATGGCTGTGTCCCTTTTAATCCCGGCAAGGTTTAAGCTACCATTCCCGGACTGACAAGCTTCTGCCCGCCGGTCGTCAGGCCGGAATTTCTATGGCTACAGGCCAATATATATATATATATAAACTAATCAGAATCCTGATTGTATAAATCTCCAATCAAATACCACTTACCCAGGTAGCGTGGTGGCTACCCAATAATACGAAATAGAGTGGCTAGTTGGCACTTAAGATCGAAAAAGATACCTGAGGGAAAAGCTAGCCAAATGAAAATTTTCTGTACTATTGCGGCGAAGTGGCGCAATGAATAGAGCAAAAGACCCTGAAGCAGGCGTGTCCAATTTGGAGCCTGTCGGCGGCAACTTCTAGACAAAAAAGACAAAACCAGTCTACTAGTTGAATTCGCAACAAACAGTATTTAACTGTAATATACTAGTTGAATTGCTTTTGCTACCTTATACAGAGCTTAGTTTATACTTATAAATCAATATGTTCAATGGGATTGGTGTTTATATAAAACGCGGAACCTTGGCTTAAATAACTGTTATTACCGTCCGCGCGATCGTTGATTGTTTATTCATCAAGTAGACGGGTTCGTCTATATGAAGCATTAATTTTAAAAAATTTCAGCATTGCAGCGACTGGAATTTGGACTAGGTGGCATTTGTTGAAGTCGAGCATTACATCCACTAAGACAACGAAGCCGCGCACTAAATTCAGTGTTCAGTTAGATGTCAACTCGTATTCTCTGGTGCGCATCTTATTAATGCGGATCCTATTCGTTATCGCTTTCGAACTAAAGTGCATGAAAGACGTCATGTCATCCAGGGAAGTGATAGGAAGCTTGAGTATGATGACTGGATCTGATTATATGTATGTTGTCTAGTAGGGTCAAAACCGGTCTAATTAATAAACTAGATTTGCCTTCGTATACAATCCTTTGAAATGAAACAGCCAACTGCTATTGTGCCTAGAGCATGGCGGTTTCACTGCTTGACTGGACCTCACTGGTAACATTCTCTCTCGGGTGAATAGTCATTATAGCCGGATGCTTAGTCAAACCAAATCTTTAGTAGGTAAAAAAAAATATAAATAGATCGGCTTTGAATAAGGATACCACATTTGCCACACGTTGTTCTTTTCGTGAGTAGTAGTAGTAGTAGTAACTGACGCTTGACTACAATATAACCACGAGGAAAAAATTAAATTAAGAATAAGTGTATCTATGTATATATATATATATATATATATATATATATATATATATATATATATATATATATATATATATGGGTAAAATCAAATATTTAAAAAATAAGAAAATTTTTTTTGAATTATTTATGACGAGCATCTAGTTAATATAATAACACACAGAAATGAGGTAAACTAAATCTCTAAACAACACCATTATTGCCAAGTCATCGCTAAGAAAAGGCGACATCGGCAATATAACTTCCTTGCTGTTTTCAATGCACCGCGTCATAACCAAGGCTAAACATCGCAACTAACTCTACTCAACTAAGAAAAGAAAGTTAAAAAGATGTCTCTAGTATATATCTATGACAAGATTGCAACCGAGCTCGACTCGATGCCGTGTCACACAGGGGTGCCAAACGAGAACTGTGGTGCGCCTGTGGACAACATCCTGGCAGACGAGCGGGTCCTGTATCAAACAATTTGACTATTCTTTGAGGTGCTCAGCTCATCTATGAAAACGATACAGTTTCCCGGTTATTAAATGTTTGTTTTTATTATTTTCAGTTTCGCTATATTATATTTTTGTCGGGCCTGTTGCGCGGATAAGTTGGAACAAAAATTGGCCTCGTCCATCTCTTCGACTTTTCTGGTCCAAAAGGATTCGAGATCGACTATTAGACTGCGCTTAAGTTGGCGTCCCAGAACTCTACGAGGATTATTATTATAAGCGGAGCCAACTAGAACATGGCGTCTAGTTTCGAGCATCTCCATGGATTTTACAGAGACCAAATGATTATTTCTACGGGAGCCTACAATGCCGCATACATTAGTACATGCATTTTGCCTAATGGAGCATATCTCAATCAAAAGTAAATTCGAAATTGCGCCATCAAAATAAGTTAACTTTAACATTAAAAATATATTCATGTTTTTGTAGGAAGGACGGTTGTTAGAGTTACCTTACATCTATTTGAGGCCTATTATATATTTACCCGAAAACCTGATTGAAAAACTCCGACACAAAATGCATGGTCCGAGGCGACATGAGCAATTTGAGTTTAACTTTGGCCGTCGGCTGAAGGACGCCATGTGGCGCGACGCCTTACACTACGTCTGAAGTTTGTGCTACTTCAGAATGAGCTATGTTTCCCCGCGGAGCAATCCAACTGTCGCGCATTCAAGTGCATCGACCACCTGTGTTGCTTAGGCGCCCAAAACCAAGACTATATATGAACCTGCTCCTGCTCTACTCAGTATAGTTCAGAGTGAAGCAAAAAGTGTCCTTTCTGCAATCTACAGGAGTGCATGCAGGCACAACGAAGGGGCCACGTTCATTGAGGTTTATGGCATTGATTTTAGTAGATGTACTTAAGCGTGCCGCACAAAGTCAGCTGGTTACAGAGTACACATGTATGCGCATGCAATCATATATAACTGAATAGTTACTCGTTATAGACAAACTCGCATAAGGCATACATACGCGGCGTGCGCCTATTAAATGAAACGTTAGCCAGTCATAAGTAGCGGGTTAAATGCAGATTCATACTTGCATTATTTTAGTACGTTATTTGTACGATGAGTTGTGGACTGATGAAGATGCCCGGGAAAGGATATCGAAAAATAATTCTTTAAATCAAGTTTGCGAACTTGAAGTAAACACTAATCCCATTGTACTTAACCAGTCGTCGAACGACATAGCAAAACTATCACTAGTCGCAACTCACTGACGCGTCTCGACCTTTCGTGGTCATCATCAGAGTACGACGGCAAACTGACTACTCACGTAAAATGTATGCAAGACTGCTAGAGGCGAGAGCCGCATATCTAAATTTGATTTCCAAATATATTCAATGCGGTTTGATCCTCGCAAGTCAGTTTGCCGTCGTACTCTGATGATGATCATGGAAGGTCGAAACGCGTCAGTGCGTTGCGGGTGGCGGTAGTTTTGTTATGTTTTTCGACGACTGGTTAAATACAATGGGATTGGTGTTCACTTCAAGCTCGCAAGCTTAATTTAAAGAATTGTTACCACCACCCGCGCAATCAATTATTGTTAAATTGTATTGCCTATATGTGTATATGTGGCGAAAGCTGCAAACAGTTAATGTTCGTGACTGCATAGAAATTGTGCAGCCGACATTTCCAGTCAAGTTCAATGTATGCGAGACTGCTAGAGGTGAGAGCCGCATATCTAAATTTGATTTCCATATATATTCAATGCGGTTTGATCCTCGATAGTCAGTTTGCCGTCGTACTCTGATGATGATCATGGAAGGTCGAAACGCGTCAGTGCGTTGCAGCTGGCGGTAGTTTTGTTATGTTGTTCGACGACTGGTTAAATACAATGGGATTGGTGTTTACTTCAAGCTCGCAAACTTGATTTAAAGAATTGTTACCACCGCCCGCGCAATCAATTATTGTTTAATGGTATCGAACAATAATTCACTTAAAAGCGACAGGAAACAAACCAGTTTTTAGAGGTTTCCGCATATGAGGCCATGCTCATAATTTAATGCAAAAATACATCACATAGGAAATGCTGATTGGAAAAAACAGGATAGCTACCACGATTGGCGATCGTGAGTTGTCGCTTTGCACTATCAGTTTCGCAAAGATTCGGTTGATCCCCATCTCCAAGTACGCATCGAGTTCGTATTCGCGGTGGATGGGTGCTAATTCGTCCCCTTGGTCCGAAGGCTTCAAAATCGTTCATACTAACCACATTTGCTCAAATCTGCTATTGTTAGCATTTTTACTATGTGTGTGTGTGCGCGCGTTTAGAAGCCTGACGACGGAACGGGAAACGTTGCCATTTGGAAAAGATTAGATCTTACCTCATTTCCAGCGGTGGTTAGTATGAACAGTGTTGAAGCCTTCGGAGGAAATGGGCGAATCAGTCACAACGAGGACGAACTCGATGCGTACTTAGAGATGCGGATCAGTCGGACCTTTGCGAAACTGGTAAAGCAAAGCGACAAGCCAAGATCACCAATCGTGGTAATTATCATCGTGATGCCCGCATTGCACAACCATTCAAAAAACGTACCAGAAGATGTATCGTCTCCTGACATAGAGTAGTCTGAGGGCATATCAGTCGTGTTTGATTGCCCGGATTGCTTTCCATGCTGTTTAGCCGATTTCGAGTCGTCACATCCACCAGCGTTGGCAGACAATGCATTTTGAATCTCTAGACGACTGTGCGAAAAATAGTCAAGTTCACGTTTAAAATCAGACGCCTCCTTCTCCAGAGCCTCGCGCAATTCTTCACGCGTCTGCAGTGCACGCAGAGACGACACGAGTAGGGTGTTATAATGAACGCAGAAAAGGAAAAAGCACGAGAAAAACAAACGAATAGAACAAAAGAATCGACTAAGAGGTAAGATAGGGGAACAATATGCATAATTATGACCATCACGTAAACGACCTCTTTAGCATTTGTTGAATCAATTGACACGAAGGTCTCACAACTGACAATTGTATTGACTATTTGGTTATTTGCACACAAAGTGGCAATAACTGGCGTCTACATGAAGCAGGGCAGTAACTGCATGATGGCGAGAAACTGAGAGTTGCGCGATAAGCGAGAGTCTTAAAAAGAGTTGGGGATCAACAGAATGTTCTAACCACGTCAGAAGAAAAGATAATTTCTAAAGAGCTGCCCAATAATGAAAAGAGGATGGTCTTGGAGATGACCTAACTTCTCATAATGTATCGTCTCCTGAAATAGAGTAATCTGAGGGCATATCAGTCGTGTTTGTACACAATGCTTATATTTGCTTAAATCTGTTATTTGAGCATTTTATCGTGTATGTGTGTGATTAGAGGCCTGATGATGGTTCCGGAAAGGAGGAATCGAAATGTTGTCAATCAACCAGGACTGGATCGTACCTCATTTCCAGTGGTTAGTATGAACGATGTTGAAGCCTTCGGAAGAAGGGGACGAATCTGCACCCAGCCACCACAAAGAGGAACTCGATACGTACTTGGAAATGTTTTGCGAAACTGACAGTGCAAGGCGACAACTCACGATCGTAAATCGCGGCCTGCTTCACTATGCTCCAAAACAATTCACTTTCTACTCCTGCTTAACAATAAGAGTATGACTACGTTGGAGCTAGTGCCCGTAAGCTGGATCTAGGAAGACGCTCACTAGTGATAGCAAATTTGGCAATGTAATTGGATTCTGAAATTGTTTTGGTAGCGTTTCACAAAGGCAGGCCCAGTCTTCAGTCAATAATATTTGAGAGTTCAGAATAACGAAGAGTAAGACAAAGACAAAATAGGGAGGCAATTTGAATTTAAAATTACACAGCAGCGCTTTCGCTCCATCTTGTTAACTGGTCATTCTGCAGATATGAACTAAAGGAAGAATTTAAGTTTTGATAACCGGGCAGTCCACGTTATAAAGGAACACAAAAATTTATACAATAGACCAAAATTATTTCAATCAAATTGCATGCATTTCTTGCGAAGAACTAATATATATACAAGTATGTATTAGGTTTTGCGAACCTAGTAACAAATTAGTTCAGTTGTGACCAGAAGGATAAACCAAAGGCAGCATGAACGGAAAGTATAATCTCATGCACATTCGTTTCGTGCTTTTTGGCGACTCATCAGTAGGAGCCGGTATTACGCCCTTTAACCACTATTTATTCGGTAGAAGAATGTGGAATAATAGGACGGTACAATCTCCTAGACGAATGTGTAAACCTGTAATAGTGAAGCTAACATAATCTGAAGTCAACGACAATACGACTTCAATGCTAACTCACACTATATAATATATATACCGAGTCTGTAAAGGATACTAACACTATGGCTATTGTGTTAGTAACTGATACCTATTTTAAATCGATGAGTACCGGATGCTAACACTATGGTTTCCGAGTCGGTACATGATACCAACCTGATGAATATAAATTTATGCTAAAGTTAACCCAAATTGAGAATTACAACAATTTCCGAACACCTGTTACTCCAGTTAAACCATACGCTCTGGCCTTCATCGATATCAGTTATCACATTTCGCGGTAAGCATGACATCATTCAATTCAATATATTACAGTTAAATACTGTTTGTTGCGAAGAACTAATATATATGCAAGTATGTATTAGGTTTGCGAACCTAGTAACAAATTAGTTCAGTTGCTGACCAGAAGGATAAACCAAAGGCAGCATGAGACGGAAAGTATAATCTCATGCACATTCGTTTCGTGCTTACTGGCGACTCATCAGTAGGAGCCGGTATTACGCCCTTTAACCACTATATATTCGGTAGAAGAATGTGGAATAATAGGACGGTACAATCTCCTAGACGAATGTGTAAACCTGTAATAGTGAAGCTAACATAATCTGAAGTCAACGACAATACGACTTCAATGCTAACTCACACTATATAATATATATACCGAGTCTGTAAAGGATACTAACACTATGGCCATTGTGTTAGTAACTGATACCTTTTTTGAAATCGATGAGTAGCGGATACTAACACTATGGTTTCCGAGGCGGTGCATGATTATAACCTGATGGATATAAATTTATGCTAAAGTTCACCGAAATTGAGAATTACAACAATTTCCGGACACCTGTTACTCCAGTTAAACCATATACTCTGGCATTCATCGATATCAGTTATCACATTTCGCTGTAAGCATGACATCATTCAATTCAATATATTACAGTTAAATACTGTTTGTTGCGAAGAACTAATATATATGCAAGTAACTATTAGGTTTTGCGAACCTAATAACAAATTAGTTCAGTTTTGACCAGAAGGATAAACCAAAGGCAGCATGAACGGAAAATATAATCTCATGCATTCGTTTCGTGCTTACTGGCGATTCATCAGTAGCAGCCGGTATTACCTGCTAACCACTATATTCGGTAGAGAATGTGGAATAATGGGACAGTACAATCTCTAGACGAATGTGTAAACCTGTAATAGTGAAGCTAACATAATCGAAGTCAACGACAATACGACTTCAATGCTAACTCACACTATAATATATATACCGAGGTCTAGCCAAGGATACCTTACACTATGGCCATTGTGTTAGTAGCATATCTTCTCGAAATCGATGAGTACCGATACTAACACTATGGTTTCCAAGGTCAATCAAGTTTGTGAGCTTGAAGTAAACACCAATCCCATTGTATTTAAACAGTCGTCGAACAACATAACAAAACTACCGCCAGCTATGCTGTTCGACGAATGGTTAAATACAACAGGATTGGTGTTTACTTCAACCTCGCAAACTTGATTTAAAGAATTGTTACCACCAACCGCGTAATCAGTTATTGTTAAATAAAACGAAAATGTTGATAAAAGAGGAAACGAAGCTAAGTAGAGTTTTTACCATGGGGCTTTGAAAACCACATTTTGATGCCAGTACACAGAAAAATTACTTTTGCTTGCACAGTTATGGACAAATTCGATTTATTGAAACAGCTTCAAAATATGGAAGCATACCAATACACGTAGCTTTAGTTACAATTTAAAAGCGATTTTCTGGCATGTCGAAATTTTAACAGGACATAACATGTTTAGTTATAGACGTAAGTGGAATCATATTGTGCGTCAACCAGATTGGAATTTACACCGACAAACGTGAATTCAAACTGCTGATGCATCTGCCTACATATGACAAGGTTAGATGCAGGTTGCGCTGGAATCTTACCTTTCAAATGAGTTAGATAAAGTTTGGTGGTGGATTTTACCATAACTAAGTCAGCTGCAAAGTATGTAGAAGCCAAAGCGGAAGGCAAACTTTCTCTGATGCACATCAGTGCCTCCTTGCCTTTGTACTGTAACTGAATACACAAAGGTTTCTTATCAACTGTAAAAACATTCACAGCAAGTTTTATCATGTCATTGTGTTTATGCTCATCAAGTTGAGTACTGGCGAACAAATGGCTTTTTAACTGTGCTGTACATTATTCAAGTCTCGCTCGCGTAAAAATTCTGGACCTTAGACAACAAGTATGAAGCCGGTCTACTGGTTGAATAGCCTTTTCTACACTATACAAGGCTTAGTTTATACTGACAATAGTATGTACATAATGGGACAGGTGTTTACATCAAGATCGCATTTCCTCGCGTACTGTCCAGAACTTTCATTGCGGCAGGGTGGCCCAGTGGGTAGAGCAACATACTCCGAAGCAGATTTGAACAGGTTCGAGCCCTGTTCACAGCAAATTATGCACAGTAATTAACGAGTTCTTATTAAAGACGAAACCGTTTGATACATTATACAATGCTTAGTTTACTGAATATATATATATATATGTATATATATATATATATATATATATATATATATATATAGTAGATTGTTTTATATCAAACTCGCAGACTTTGATTTAGATAATTGTTATCACTACCCGCACAATCAATGATTGTTTAATTATTTTGTTTATGTCCGATTTGTAAAAAAAATAATGCTCTAATGCAATACTTAATTCTCGATTAAAACAACAGATGCATAAAAATAGCTAAATTAAAAATAAAACATGGCCTGTTCCCAAAATTTGTTTGGAATGTAAAAGGAAACAAGGCTCTCATTGCCGGGGGGAAATGAATGATTTCCCTTCCAAGTATTCCTTCTGCTGAAAATAATACATGACATAATCATAAATAAGTCTAGTGTGTAAAAGAAAGCAAGATCACTCACATTCGATGGAGACGAAATATTTCAATTCAGAGTATTCATTCTGCTAAAAGTAACACATGACTTATTCATGAAAGCGTTCAGGATATAAAAGAAAGCTAGGTAACCCATTCCTAATGAAAACGGATGATTTCCCTTCCAAGTATGCCTTTTGCTAAAAATAATGCATGATGATGGGATGGGCCTGCCGTTGAAAAAGGCTTCCGAAATAGGAAGCCAACATATCCGGAGTAACGTTGAAGGCAGTGGATTAAACACATTATTTCGTAAAGCATGTGCCAGGTAACTAAGTGGAATGGTTGCGTGTCAATAGAGATAGCAAGATTGCAGATACTACTGCATTTCTGCACGTAATGTATTCCAACCATTTTAAAACGTTGGCTTCGCGTTAGCAAAAAAACACTCTACCTCGCCAGCATCTGCATTATCATCATAATTATCACCAGCAGCATAATATTTATCAACACCATAATCTTTATCATTATCATCAAAGAAATAATCATCATCAACATCAATATCATCATCATCATCGTCACCAATAACTTCTTAATCATCAACAACATCATCTTCATAATCATCACTAGCATCATCATCATCATAACCATCATTTTCAAAATCAACACTAGCGTTATCATCCACAACATCATCATTGTCATCATCTTCATCATCATAATCATCACCATCATCAAAAGATTAATAATCATCAACGTCAACATCAACGTCAACATCGAAATCAAAATCGTCTTCATCATTATCATCATCACAACCAACATCATCAAAAGATTAATAATCATCAACGTCAACATCGAAATCAAAATCGTCTTCATCATTATCATCATCACAACCAACATCATTAGAAGATTTATAATCAACATCATCGACATAATCGTCATCATCATCGTAATCATCATTAGCATCATCATCATCAAAATATATAATAATGAATTATCATTTAAAATCTGATTAATTACCGCATAACAATAAAAAATATTCATTCAACAATAATTGTTTGCGTGGCTGGTGGTAGTTTTGTTATGTTGTTTGACGACTGGTTAAATACAATGGGATTGGTGTTTACATTAAGCTCGCAAACTTGATTTAAAGAAAAAAAAATATTCATGTTTAGGTGCGGGCTGCTTATGATAATTAGTTCCAGATACATTGTTTTCTTCTTTCTAGGTGGTCTACTACCCATGGTTGACAAAGATTATTCGCTCAGACGAAACTACACTTTGATAAATGAATTTGATATATTACACTGTTGAGTTTATATATATATATATATATATATATATATATATATATATATATATATATATATATATATCGAAAGTGGCATGAACTTACACGTATGTTCCAAATGAGATCGGGCTTACAGTGGTCCTCATTAACTTGATAGAAGAACATTGCCCAATTGTTTGCATTACTATCTGTACTCATGGCGTCCGATGTAACAGGGATAGATCGCAGATTTTGTGCTACATTCCGTGGTCGGCGCAATACAACTGGACGTTCTTCAAGAGATGGTTCTGTCTTACCCCCGGTTAAGACACCAGACACGGTCTAAAATGGTGAAAAGCAAAACACAATAGGCTGTCAACAGCGTTGCAGTGAGCAGTATTGTCAAAAAAACGAAAAATTTGTTGCAGATAAGGTATCACATATTTACCAACAGAGCTAATGTTGAATTCGCTTCTAGTAAAAAAGAACGGAAAAAATCAAACAGGAACAAAAGTGTAAACCAAAGAGAGCATGAACGAAAGGAATAAACTCATGTACACATGCGTTTCGTGTTTATTCGTAACTGGTCAGTAGGAGAATTTATTACGTCATATAGCTACTACATACATTATCCAATACGAATGTATACAAATAGTAATAGAAATAACTCCATATTATATAAATACACTACGCCTGTGAGGATTACCAACACTATGGCTGTTGTCTCAGTACCCGATGCCAACATTATGATTGCCGAGTCGGTACATGGTACTAACACTATGGATTTCAATGTATGCGAAATATCACAAAAATTGAGAATTACAACTACTTCTGAACACCTGTTACTCTAGCAAACCCATACACTCTGGCCTTGATCCATATTACTTATCACATTTCGCGATAATCATGACATCATTCAATTAAATATATAACAGTTGGAAACTGTTTCTGGCTAGTCTATATGAAATTGTGTATTGGGAGTTGCGCAACCTGCAACACATTAGTTTAAATGGGACCAGAAGGATAAACCAAAGGCAGCATGAACGAAAAGTATAATCTCACGTGCACATTCGTTTCGCTCTTACTGGCAACTCATGAGTAGGAGCCGGTATTACGCCCTTTAACCACTGTATATTTGGGTGAGGAATGTGGGAAAATAGGACGGTAAAATCTCCTATACGAATGTGTAAACCTGCAATAGTGAAGCTAACGTCATATGAAGTCTTCGACAATGCGACTATGTACAATGCATACCTTGCCTGTACAAGGTACTAACGCTCTGGTTTTGGAGAATGGTTTCTAATATCATTTTTCGTGAAATTTAGCCTAATAATCCTATTGAAAACCTGCTACTCCAACAAAGCCTCATACTCTAGCATCGATCGACACCAGCCATCAAAATTTCGTCACAAGCACGTCATTATTTAATGAGGCTAAATTTATAGATCGCATCATCCAAATGCACAAAATATCCTGTTTAAGTAAATGTGTGATTTAGGGCATAGTGCGCGCTTCTTCTGATGTGTAGCTAATAAGCAAAAAACAACAATTTTTAAAAATTCAATATCTATCCGGTACAATTTCGATTAGTAACTAAGCGCCTAATTACATATACACTAGTTCTCCGTAACCACGAATTTGTGACTAAATGACTAAAGACTTTTTATGATCATGAGCAGAAAAGTATCCGGTTTTTTGAATCTATAGCATTGCTGCCTTAGATGATTATGATGATGATACCGCTTTTGATTATGCTAATGATGACGACGACAGCGACGATGCAATCCTTCTGATAATGAGGATGATGGTTATGGTGGCTCATTAAATAAGTATTGCTAATTTGCATGATGATGATGATGATAGTGGTGGTGATGATAAAATTGACAAAGATGATGACGATTCTGTTATTGATTATGACTTAAAAAATAAGTGCTGTATATTTTATGATGATTAGGATGGTGGTAGTGATGATGATGATGATGATGATGATTTTGATGCCGATACTAATTATGATGTTGATGATAATGAGGATGCTGATTATGATGACAAACTTAATAAGTAATAAAACATTCACAAAGTAAACTATACTGCTTAATGAGATTAAAGCATAAAAAAGATGGTCAACAAGAGAAATGTGTCTGTTATTTAAAAAAGTTTGCTAAAATGCTAAGGGTGTAGCTCATCGAGTCTCGTTTAACCAGGCTAACCCAGAATTTAGGCACGTGAGCAAGGCCTGTTGATGAAAGTACTGGCAGAAACGGTTGTAGCATTACCATTTTCTTCACCAACAGTACGTCACCTTACACAGAGTATAACCAAATTCTCGTGTTCTAGAGAAGACTGCAAAACGTAGAGCCAATAACGAATCCTGTTATGTGGTTCCTAGCTAACGAAAACCGATGATTAAATTAAAATAAATTGACCATCGGCATGGATCACGTGTTCCCTGATGATGCAATCACCCATTAAAAGTGTTTCAAGACTTCCATTACTGAACAAACACAAAGTAAAATTGATTAGTGCCTAAAGGTATATAGACCGGTGATTTCTATGGACTCAGATGAGGGGCACGCCTATCACGATTCAGTGAAAATCAATTCCGTAAAATACAATACAAGATCTTCCGCACGTTGTGATCGAGGGAAGCCTATGTCAATAAGGCATAATTAACCCGACCTCTACACTGAACCCTTTTGTCACTAGACACGCACAGATTTTCGCCCATCGAAAAGTCTCTCGTTTAGATGACAATTTATTTTGCGAGGTGCTGTCGTCCTGAGTTGTTTCCACAATTGAATACTGCGTGTCTATTGAAGGCACTATTATTTCAGTACAATAGTGATTCCATTACATTTCCAGGTGCACAGTGTGTCTGTTTCCGTAATTGATGGGTTCTCACTGGTCCCGTCAAACTTAAACCACCCACACGTGTACTGTCAACCGAAAATGTTGTAGTACCAAGTAGGGAACAATGAGAACCCATCAATCGTGAGTTAAGTGACCGATTAAATACTGTTTGTTGCGAAGAACTAATATATATGCAAGCATGTATTAGGTGTTGCGAACCTGGTAACAAATTAGTTCAGTTGTGACCAGAAGGATAAACCAAAGGCAGCATGAACGGAAAGTATAATCTCATGCACATTCGTTTCGAGCTTACTGGCGACTCATCAGTAGGAGCCGGTATTACGCCCTTTAACCACTATATATTTGGTAGAAGAATGTGGAATAATAGGACGGTACAATCTCCTAGTTGAATGTGTAAACCTGTAATAGTGAAGCTAACATAATCTGAATTCAACGACAATGCAACTTCAATGCTAACTCACACTATATAATATATATACCGAGTCTGTAAAGGATACTAACACTATGGCTATTGTGTTAGTAACCGATACCAATATTGTATTACCGAAAGGGTGCATGGTACTAACACTGTGGTTACCTAGTCGGTACATGTTACTTTTACTTTACTGCGGCTGACTCCTTTTGGAGGATAAGCCGGCTCCATTGATATTTCATGGAGTTTCTTGGGAATTTGGTACAAGTGGTGTCCCCTCACCACTCGGCTTTTTGATCGAGGACGCACCTCTAGCCTTTGCACATCCAAGCGCAGTCTACAAGGCAGCAGTAAATAGTATGGTTGCCGGTGGCTGTTGAGAGCTCATTCGCCATTCGGAAGTACGGGGTACTGTCCAAGAGTCCATGTAATCCTGTGGCTGTTGAACTCTTTTGTGGCGGGGAACACACGCCGAGTCATGGTGCCGTCGTCGGGCTCATATGGTATTTTCTAGGAGATCCGATTGCCGGTCGGAAATCCACCACGCCCTGGTGACACCACCGCCATGGTACCAACCTGTTGGATATCAATTTATGCTATAGTACACCGAAATTGAGTATTACAACAATTTCCGAACACCTGTTACTCCAGTTAAACCATACACTCTGCAAGTATGTATTAGGTGTTGCGAACCTAGTAACAAATTAGTTCAGTTGTGATCAGAAGGATAAACCAAAGGAAGCATGAACGAAAAGCATGCTGCCTTTGGTCTATCCTTCTGGTCACAACTGAACTAATTTGTTACTAAGTGACCGATTATTCGAATAATAAATCGTGTGGTTTATGTCGTCCACTAGAGTTGTCTAGGTAGCGTGGCAGATAAGAGATGTTGGCGGACTTCTCGAAAATTTTGCACCTGAATAATGCCTCCTGAAGTTCAAAAAGCTGTGCTTCAGAACAGCTGAGCCGGTGAATCATTTAATCGAGACACCCAGGCGATCGAAAATGTAGCCCGTCACATTTCGTGTCTGAATAGTGAAACTAACTTAATGATCTTGCGTTTTGTGTATCGGTAAATGGAGAGGGGAGTGAAGAAATGTTTACATAAATAAATAAAATAAGATATAGCAAAGCCAATTCGTATAAAATATACTACGGCGGAGATTTAGCCATTATTTCGGTAGGTAAACAAAGCTTGCTCAAAAATATCTATACCGTAGAAACCAGTACTATTAAGCTTTTTAAAGCAAAAAATAAATAATGAAAATAAGACTAAAATGTATTAAAAAGCAAAACACCTGACCCATTAATCGCTTACATATATGTCAGTATAAACTAAGAATTGTACAATGTTAAAAATTAAATTCATCCTGTAGACCGGTTTCGTCCTTATTGGGAACTCACCACGTACTATTCAGAATTAACTGCAGACAGTACGTGATGAATTCCTAATAAGGATGAAACCGGTCCACTAGATGAATTTCATTTTGAACATTGGACAATTCTTAGTTTATACTGACAAATGCACACAAATATACGGGATTTTATATCATAATTGCAAACTTGATTACAGTAATTGCTATCACCGTCCGCACAACCAATGTTCATTTAATTATACAACATGCAAAACTTTATGGCAGCACAAGAAAACATTCTGGAAATAGAATAGGACTCACCCATCGTTGACCGAGACCAGTTCTCATACGCCAGTGAGTTAACAGGCCTTCTATTTTATTCTCTATATGAATTAAAGTATCTGGACGTCTGCTTTTCACACGAGCCATGTGTTCCTGAAGTAAAACACCATAACATAAAAATCTAAAATATTATTTTTCTAAAAAGACTACAAATGATAAGAAAAACTAATTTCATTTAATAGATCGGTTTTGTAATTAAGGCGTAATCCAAGTAATAAAAATAATGAAAATCAAGGTAAGCACTGAGTTTGAATTATCAATTGAGCGAATAGAAAAAAGAAAGCATTAATAAGTATGCTAATATTAAAAATATGCTCGAAACGTTTCTATAAAAAATACTTTATTGAATTCCGATGACAGAAAATTACGATACTATATATATATATATATATATATATATATATATATATATATATATATATATATATATATAGTCTTCGAAATAACATATAGTCTCAGGAATTATTTAAATGTGCTTGTATGTTGTTTTGTAATTACTTTGCATTTGGTTGGCCCATTGCCTTCGAATATAACACAGTATATTTCTAATTAGGAAGAAAAACATTAATAAAAAAGTGGATAATGGCCATTTATTTCGAGATTACTAAACTTCGCTTTACAATCTTTCATTTATATACATTCTGGGTTTGCATTTGATTATGTGGGTGGCAACAAATCTGACTCGCTTTTACTTCTATTTCTTGATTTGGCTGATTGGTAAGTGTGTATGCGTTTGTACCTGTTTGAATGTAAAGGTCTTTCTCGCTGTATTGCAAAGTGATGTCTGAGATCTGGTCATTATTGTATTGATGGCTTGAGAGTTAACCATCTGTTCGCGTTGATGGCTGTAACGTGTACGAGTGATATTTATCCGAGTGTAGTCTTTCGTTCACCTTTTGCGCAAATTTGTATTCTTCATTTGGTAACAGCGCAAGAACGGACTGCACCGTATGTGCATCTGTTTTTTCCTCTTCAGTTTGTTGCCAATCCGATTGAATGTTTGTTAAGTCTGGTCGAGGGCGTGTTCGGTCTTGCCTGGAGACTGGTATATATACGTGTATAAATATATATGTCGCTATTTATGTATGCATGTACGCATGTATTAATATATATTTTTTATGTACATATATGCATGAATGAATTTATGTTTGTTCGTATGAGTTTATGCATACATGTTTGTGAGCTTGTTCGTTTATATAAGACATCGTTTACGTATGCAATTTATGTGTTTACGTGCGTTTGTATGGAGATGCACGAATCACTCACATAAACAACGGGTCATAAAGAAGCATTTCATACAATTCGTTAGAAACCTATTTGATGATGGTTTCAAACCGACGAATGTTTATAGCCATTTACGCGACGAATATCTTGAAGCTCACTGATTATCATCGTCATCATCATCACCATCATTACCGACAATAATACAGCAGTCATAAAAACACGATACAAATAGAAAAATAAAAATTAACTTTTACATCTTGTTGAGGCCCAAGCGAATTCATTTGGACCTGCCTCTTGTAATGACAACTGGTATTCAATGTGTAGGCGTTGAGCGTGATTTTATTTGATAGCGGATATGGAAGACGCATGCCATAGGTCATGAATAATGTTTATGCATTCGTAATTTGAGTTAAAAAATAAATCAGGTAAAGAAGTGTACGTTTATTATAAATCAGAGACCATCATCTCTTTAACAGAACTGAAATCGACATTAATATCTAGTACATCATATAGCTAATATTTTTGGAAATCAAGGGCGATAAAGTTGGATTAAACACACATTTTGCAATATCAAAAAGGAAGCAGGAAACGTACATGCTGAGGCCCACAAACATACTCACAATCAGTTATCAGTTCATATTCAAACATGTACGAACTTTTGTATAATTAATCAAACATTGGTTGCGCGGGCGGTGATAAAAATTACTTTAAATCAAGGTTGCGATCTAGATATGAAAACCTGACCCATTACATACATACATTCCGCAGTATAAACTAAGTATTGTGTAGTGTGGAAAAGGCTATTCATTCAGTAGACCCGTTTCAACCTTATTTGGATCTCATCACGTACTGCCCAGAATTTGCCACAGAAAGGGCCCGAAGCTGGGTAAAGGCAATTCGTTCAGTAGAACGGTTTCGGCCTTATTGGGAACTCATTACGTACTTCTGTTGTGCGCAATTCTTTTTCCTTTTTTGTTTTGAAAAACACTTCGAAATGTGCACCGATTCGATGTGAAACTTTTAAGCAATGTGTTCAGCTACTCCGGAAACGTTCTCCACTCTACTGGATAGGTGCAATCTAAAATGTTCTTGTATTCGATAATTTGGCATTCGGCTAGTCCGGCTCACATAGCGCACTGAGCAGCAACGACATTTGCGCGAATACACAAAGTTAGCCTGGTCGAATGCAAGAGGCCTATACTCTGCATTGAAGTAAACATCAATTGTGTACCGGGCATTCGAGAAGCCATCGCTACTTTAATTCTTGGAGCAACTATTTCTGATGGTGCGTCCCGTCGAAAATTTACATTCACCTACACTGTTATTTGGCTGGGCACAGTTTGATTGCATTTCGGCGTTTTTCTATTCGTCATGTTTGCCGCGACAAAATGTTCGCGGTACCCACTTTCTAAAACAGTTCTATTGAGCACCGCCAAATTTGATTACTCTGCCAAACTAAATTGCGCAGCAAATTTCTCTTCTAGGAAGTTGAGAAAGCGCTAGAGTAGCGGATGTACTGTCCAATCACTGGCTGCTTTCGATATAATTTCCTCTGTTAGTCCACCATCTTGATGTCTCGGAAGAACAGTGCACTAGACTGTGCGTGTCCGCGCTTGCACGTAAACAGAATGTGTAGGTACACGTTGTTAAATTCTTTACGCATATAATTTGTTTCAACCTCTTCGTTTATGATTATCAAGGCGACATCAACATACCGAGAGATGCGTAGGGCAGTATTTGTGAATAAACGGTTTTAGTTTTGGCGATTCCAGATAGAACAGGTAGACATCAGCAAGGAGACCTCCTGACGAGCTGTTCATTGCCACTCGATCCACTTGCGTGAAGTTTTGACCAGTGAAGGTGAATTGAACATCTTTATCGCACATTTAGAGAACGTTTCAAAGATGAAGTGTAGCTACGGCGAATGCTGAGTGGTTACTGTCGATGGACGCACAGAGGTAGCCAACGGTTTTATCAACAGGGATGATTTCGAATCGAATTTCTACATCAAATTACATCATTTTGTATTATTGACATTGCATGATTCTACTTTACTAACAAAGTCAGAAGTATAGCGAAACAACTGCTTGACATTTCAATTTGTACTGGTTGTGGGATTGCTTTCGATTGTCGCGCCAATTTGCACTGGTGGCGTGTTGATCATTTTGGATGATGGATCGTGGTGACGACAGGTTGCTCGTGAAAACTACTTTGCGCATGCTCGGCAAGCGGTGCATTTTGACCGCGCGTCTGCCCAGCGGTCTTGCTTCTTTGACACCACGCATGAGGTTATTGACCTCATTAGAACTCGCACAGTCACCTGGTTGTCGAGTTTCATCACAGTTTCCGTTCTATCTCTGTTTAACTAGCAAGGTTTGAATTTCAGTTCAGTACTGCTCATTTGGCTAATATAATCATTGGTGTTCAAACGAACAATACCCGAGCCTTCGTCTTGCTTCATCAAACTAATTACACACGTACGCCTCCCGATCCCGTTGGTTGTTGTGTAATGTGTGTTTAATCCAATTTTATACCCGTCGCTTTCCAAATAAATAAAGTCGGTTAAATTCTAGCGAAGAGCAAATGGCCTTTTTTCACTGTGTTGTACATACCTGTCATACATGCTTTCATTCTCAACTAAAACTACACATGACATAGGTGTTCCAATAGAGCAATGGCTGAATCCCGAAGCCCCACCAGCTTAGAACATAAGTAGCTCAACGTCGGTTCAAAAGGCTATCACCACACAATACTCACACGAAACTGCCCTGTTATGCCTTTGAAGCTGCACCATATGAAGCAGAGTAGATCGTTATCTCAACAGATTTAAAGTTGTCTAGCGCTAATTTAGTACAGTAGGACACAGATGATATTTTAAAATAATTTAAGTAAACCACGCAATATTCAGGTGCAAATGAATAACTTTTCTAGATTGCAAATTAGCACACATGCGTTTAATCATGACAAAACCAAGAAAAATCTGGTCATGAAATTAAGTGCGTTTCTATTTACCTAATTGAGTATCAATCTCACGGTTCCGAATGTAGATTTCTTAGTCGATAATTATGCAGTTGCCTAGACTAATAATTAGGAACAAAGTTATCATAATAAAAAGAATCAGACACACGCACATGCACTTATACGTACACAATCATGATCATCATCACATACAGTAATATATCAGCCGCTAATATCTGATGCTTCAATTCCATATAACCACGAGAAAAAAGAGAAAAGGAATAAAAATTAATTTAAAGAAATAATCAATTAATGACAGTGATGTGCGAAGAAGTGAAACTAGTTCAGATGAAGATATTTACCGACACATAAATTAGGCCACCTAGACATCCAAGAGCACCATTATGACCAAGTCAGTTTCAGTAACACACACACACACACTCACACACACACACACACACACACACACGTATACACATATTATCAGTCAAGAAACTAAGTTAGCTACTTACCTCGGCCAGCCTCATGTTGTCACGATTACCAAGATAGTCAATGTGTTTGTTTGGCGGTTTTTCAGTGCTTTCCAAGTAGCGCAACAATCCAGATGGCTGAAATAATACAATTACATAAGAAGGGAATAAAGACTGGTGCAGAAAAACATCTAAAGAATAATACGCCAGCTATAAATTTTCATTACTAATGTCCAGTCGCTTTGGCTAGGAAATCAGTAAACTTCTTTTGTGTGTGAAAAGAATAACTTACGCTATGCTCAATGTAAAACATATTCATAATAGACTCTTTCTCCGTGGAAAGGAAATCTGTTATATTTTAATACAAAAATAGTTATCTCGCGTTCTATCCAGGTATCTACAAGTGAAAGTGTTATACGTTAGATCATATGTTGGCCAAACTAAATGAAAAAAACTATTGCACTTGTGATTTACACTGAAAACGAGGTGGTTACCTGATCTACGATTTGACTAGCGCAGCAATGACTCCAGTTGTTTTTTTTTGCGCAGTATACTGCGGCTGCTTCATTAGTCTGTTGTGCAAAACTGGTGAGGATGGACTAACTTAAGAAGGCGGATGATAGCGACAGCCGAAATTTATTGCCCAATAAAAACAAATGGAATCATTGCTGCGTAAGTCAAAACGCAGATCAGGTAATTCCATTTAATCCAGTTTTATAATTTTTCCATTCTTTAAATCGACGTGGTTGCCCTTATTTGGCGGTTAACTAGTAGTCTTCAGAACCGCAATAGCGCATGAACCTGTGTAACGTCGATTACCGGCGAAAGTTTTGTGCCAAACTACAAAACCAGGACAATAGTCACTGATTTTATTTCGCACATATCGCCAGTTTGAGCCAGAACGCAAGCCTAACATTGAGTGATGCAAACACTACTTCATGTCTAGTGCAGCAACATAATTTTCATATTTGGACGTTTACCAAGAGTATCGGACATGTTACGCTGAACCTGTTAATACTTTTAGCTGTGTACATGTGTTATACCATGCGTTTGGCTGGCCAAGCCACTAGATTGTTAACGCATTCCAGTTCGACACGCGTGGCACTTGCTACTACATTCTTCACGCAAGTATATAGTGGATATAGGGCGTAATACCGGCTCCTACTGATGAGACTATATCTTCCGTTCATACCGGATTTCCAGTGGTTGGTATGAACGATGTTGAATCCTTCGAAAAAAAGGACGAATCCGCACCCAGACAAAATCGATGCGTACTTGGAAATGGGGATCAATCGGATCTTTGCTAAACTAACAGTGCAGCCCGCGAACGCAATTTGCGAAGAGTCAAGTGTGCGTCACTCACACTTGTAGGATGAGCACAGCTATGGCACAGGTGTTAAAGCCTATATGTCTATATTATCAATTGTGCACCATTCACGCGTGTCGGATAATCATAGCTATGATGCAAATGTTGAAGCCTATATATCGACAAAGCAAGTGGGCATCATTCACGCTTGTCGAATAAACATAGTTACGTAACAGGTGTTGAAGCCTATATATCCATAATATCAAGTGTGCATCATTCACACTTGTTGGACAAACGTAGTTGTTCCGCAGGTTTCACAGCCTATAGATCGAAAATACCAAGTGTGCAACATTCACGCTTGCAAGATCAATATAGTTATGACACAGATATTGAAGCTCATACATCTCTAATATCAAGTGTGCAGCATCCATGCGTATCTGATAATCACAGCTATGACGCAGATGGTGAAGTGTGCATCAGTCACACTTGTGGGATAAACACAGCTTTGGAGCAGATGCCGAAGCCTATATATGTGGAATACCAAGGGTGCAACATTCACGCTTGTCAAATAAACATAGCTATGGGCAGATGTTGAAACCTGCAAATCTACAGATCAATATGGACCTCAATCTTCATTCGACAGAGAACGTCGTGCACTTCGAAATAGAGATTATACTAAGAAGGATCTAAATTGCTAACTGTGCTTCAAATATCCGTTGCCGCAACAGATTGCAAATAGACATTTGATCTACTCAAACGTGGCATTTAAATGCGTCGCTGCATCCCACACAACGAGGAAGGTAAAAGCGGTATTAAGTCGAAAATGTAATACAGCTAAACTAGGATAGTTGTCTGAGGTAGCGCGGTTGAAGTTACTAGCACTTAAAGAACAACAGTCGTTAAGGCCGACCTCAAACACTTTGTTTACCGATATACCCGCATAAGTTCGGGCCTTGTGCCTGAACTGCAGATTACGCGCGTACATGCATCACTGGAGGTACACCAACACATTTGACAACGATGCATTTCACACTTAAAGCAGACCAGCGTTATAAAATGTGCAAGATCTATACGCCTCCATTCAACGCCTTACTAGGAACGGTCGACCTGGTGTTAATTTACAGCCCACACAGAGCGACGAACTGCACAGTGATGCGGTAGTGAAGAGGAAGCACATTATTCGGGATTACTGGTTGAAGTAGTAGTAGTACTAGAACAAAATGCATAAATAGAATAAAAAAATCCGATCGCAAAGGCAATGAAATTCTGTGTTCAGTAGAGAATAGAAAATCTATGTGGCCAAAAGCCGAGATCGCAAAGGAGCAAACTGCACACATGCTAGAAATCACTTACAAATATGCGCGTCAAAAGATCCTGAGCCGGACGATTGTCGAAAACCCACAGCGCGATGAGATGACGGCTCAATTGCCTGTGAGTAACAACAAGGTAAAGCTTAGATCAGTCAGAAAATGTTTTCTTTCGCTTGCTCTAAGCCTAATAAAATCGCCAATAATGAACCTATTGACACCAGTTTCAGAGACAAAAGCAACAAAAATGGTCAAACAAACAACAAAAAAACATTACGTCACAGTAGCGTATTAAGACGAATGGCAATATTGTCCGAAACCAATAAAAATTCTGCCCCGACGCCCGCTTAGGTTGTCCACATTTGGTGCGCCGTATCGTGCCCTCACCAGCTACAACAAACTATATTTAGCAAAAATCTGCAAGAAACTAGCCGCAGACTTTGTCCAGACATGTATGTATGCATGAACGCATGTATGCTTGTGTGTATGCATGCATGTATGTTGTATATATGTATGTATGTATGTATGTATGTATGCATGTATGCATGTATGTATGTATGTATGTATGCATGCATGCATGCATGCATATGTTTATTCATATATGCATACATGCATGCATGTATGTATGTATGCATATATGCATGTATGGGTGTATATATGCATGTATGTATGTATTTACGTATGCATGTGTGCATTTATGTATGTATGTATGCATGTGTATGCATGTATGTATGTATGTATGTATGTAGGTATGTATGTAAGGAAGCATGTATGTATGTGTGAATAAATATATGTGTGTATGTATGAATGTATGTATGTTTGTATGTATGTTTGTATGTATGTATGTAAGCATGAACGCATATATGTATGTATGTGTGAATGCAAGTATGTATGTATGTATGTATGTATGTATGCATTCAAGTATGCATATATATATATATATGTATGCATGCATATATGTATTAATGTACAAAGTAATAATTTGAGACTGCGTTATAATTGTAAATAACATGCATAACAGTGTAACAAGTACATTTTAAAAGTAATAATTTGTTTTATACTAAACCAAACTAAATAAGACTAGAATGCGTTAGAAGTGTATCGTCAAGACAATGCACTCTTATGTATTGGGCATCTTGTCTACAATAGCCGAAACAATCATTTTGGCTCAAACGAATGGCACGCCTAGTAGCAAATCAATGTAAACCCTACGATTCTCTACAAGCATCAATAAACACCCACGAGCAATAGAAATGTACTGAAATCAAGGTTGTGCATCAATGAGGCGTAATTTATTTAATGGTGACAAACTGATGTTACGGCTGGCTGATTGATGAACAATCAGATACCTGCAACGCGGCGATTGCGTAGTCGGTGGCAATAAAAGGTTGAATTAAGTGTTCAAACGAAATATCAACATCGATAATAAAGTTTAACCATGCCATTGGCGTTGTTAGCTAATTACACGGTACACAAAATGTGAACAGTTGCATACACGAATTGGTTTTAAATGGTGTGCTGCTACAAATCGATGCAGTAATAAACATAAACGAATGCAAAAACGGAGAAAATTCTCTCGCACACGGCACTCGCATTGGCTCACTCTAGGTACCGCAAAGACAGCAAAGTCCACGGTGTCTGCAAGATGGCGAGAATTATGCTCCACTACAAAAGAGCAGGAATGGTGAGTCGCCTTCTCTAATTTCCTGAAGCCAGTGCTTGCCAGAGGATTTAAACAGATCGATCACTAAAGGCTCCTCGTTAAACAAACAAAAAGACAGCATAAACTGCACAGGTTCGGTCAAATTTTGGGCGTATGCCTTCAATTCGATTATCCATTACAGCTTTAGTCTCTCAGCAGGTGCCAGACTGGTGTGAGAAACAATGTGAGCAATGTTGACTAGGCAGAAGCAGATAAATTCAACTACATCCAAATCGTGTGGTATAAGATCCGTTCGTCAACTAAGATTAGGTCCACATGCGCATTATAGTTCTTGGTTTAAAACCCTGCGCAATATGTCATCGAGTCAAGCTCAGTGGCGATCTTGTTGCAGATATATATATATATATATATATATATATATATATATATATAATCAAATTAAACTACACATGCATACATGCATTCAAACATGAAATCACATAAATACATATATCAATACAAATGTGCTGTGTCAAGAAACTTCTTATATCTGAACGAAAAACAATTTTTTTAAAACGATGGCGGTCAACTTTTGGGACAAATCGTAAACACGGGAACATGATACTAACAGAATTATTTTCACTCACCTCAGTGCAAAAGCACGACCGTGGCTCGATCTTGGGGGAAAGCAGGCCAATGCTAAGTGATGAACAAGGGCTCCTTCAGCAAGTGCCAAACTTCGCAAATTTCCGGCTACATCAGGTCCCGCCTCATCAATGAGGGCACGCATAACCAGTCCTGCTCCTTTCGCAATCGCTAAACTGGGGTGCTAAATTCGACAAGATGAAGGCAAAAAAGTTAAAGCAGTACTTTATTAATAGTCGAAGAAAGATCAACATCGTCTGCCAAAAATATAGGTGTTGACATTAAACCTGCTTTTAGTACAAATAGCAAATTTAATCACCACCGTAGATCCGTGCCTAAAATAAAACCACCTATATCTTAATCTGGAAAAAGGAAAGATTTCATATTTACATCGATTTTCTCTTTTCGTTCCGATATGGAATATCTAGGAATTGAATGCTAAACCAACTATTGCCGAAGATAATTTGAGCCACGGTCCTATGTATGGCTATTACTGTAGTTTCTGATTTAGAATTATATTCATAACAGTAACATTGTTCTGATCAATCTTAGTATTGTTCACCTTTACTCATGGATCATTTTACACTTATTGTTGAATTAATTTGATATTGCTACTTTATAATTATAAATTAGTTTGTACACCTTTTAAATGATATAGAACCGGGGGCGATGTTTTGCAGCGTGATGTCTCTAAACTATTCATTATGTTAAAGTAATGCACATTACCATCACTAGTTTCCTATTACGTTATGTAAACTAGACGTCATTCATCGTATACATCATCCGTGCCTGTATACTAGAATACTGCTATATTATTCTCGTGCTCATTGCTAATTACGAATCTCATCATCTTATACCGTATACTAGTATATTACATTAAGTGTGTCTATTGATATTTACTGCCATTCTCTTGCTATTAAGCGTGTTTATTCTTGTTTACTATTTAATATGGTTTATATTTTAAGGTTAGTTATTAAAAGAAAATGGAATGGTTATACTATATTAGGCTAAGTTAGACATAGACATGAATTGCCTTTTCTACACTATACAATTCTTAGTTTATACTGACATATGTAAGTAATTAATGGGTCAAGTGTTTATATCAAGACCGCAACCTTGATTATAATAACAGACAGTATCCACATTTAATGCAACACGTATATGAGACAATGTTAGTTACATATATTTATATTCGTTCAACGCGAGAACGAGGTTTCCGATAGCTGAGAATTCAAATGCGCGAGTTTATTATTCTGCATCATGAAAACTTAGTCAAATTTGACAATAACCTGAACTCTTCAAAATAGTTTCCAAATTGTTAGTTCTGTTGACTTCTTGATAAGTAATTTTCCAGTATGATCTGATAATTCTAGTGGTTTGTGAGTTAATTTTAACTTACAATTGTGTATTTGGTGTTGTGCACCTAGTAACAAACTATTTGAAAAATGACCAGACACATAATCAAAAGACAGCATGAACGGAACGTATAATCTCATGGGCACATTCGTATAGAAGATTGTATCGTCCTGTTTTCCCACATTTATCGCCAAAATATATAGTGGGTAAGGGGCATAATACCAGCTCCTACTGATTAGTCGCCAGAAAGCACGAAACGATTGTACACGAGATTATACTTTTCGTGCGTGCTGATTTTGGTCTATCCTGCTGGTCAAAATTGAATTAATTTGTAACTAGGTGCGCAACGCCTAATACATAATTGCATATATATTAGCTCTCTGCTACAAACAGTATCTAACTGTTATATATTTAATTTTAACTTCTTAGATTGTAATCTATATACGACGCTAATTGTAACAGATTAGTCAGACACGTGATCTGTTTAATTAATGCTCACTTATGGAAGGCATATATCTAATGTAGGCGTTACCGCATTTAATTCTTGTCATGAATTTATAGAGGCGATATTGCATGTATGCATTTAATTGGGCCCAATAATACACATAAAAGCTAATAAGACAGAAACTATAGTTTACAGTGATGGAAAAAAATATGAATTAATAAGAGTAAATAAATTGCTACACGAACACATAATTTGAAGGTCGGGACAAGGAGAGCCGGCTAGAATGATCAAAACACAAATACATAAATTCATACATATCCATATACCTACATGAATACATACATACATACATGCATGCATACATAAACACAGGCATACATACATATATAAAATACCCACTTATATACGCCCAAACATATATACATTCATGCATACATACTTACATAGCTACAAACATGTATGCATACATACATAAAATACATATTTATATAAGCTCATATATACATACATACATAAATACATAAGCACATACACACATACCTAAAAAAATGCATGCATGCATACATACTTATATAAAATACACAATTATATACGCCCATACATACATGCATTCATGCATACATACTCACATAGATACAAACATGCATGCATACATTAAAACAGGCATACATACATACTTATATACGCCAATACAAACCCACATACCTAAAATCATGCATGCATACATACATAAAATACATACTTATATACGCTCATACATACAAACATACATACATACCCACATACCTAAAAACATGCATGCATATATACATCCATGCATGCATACATACATATATAAAATACACACTTATATACGACCATACATACATGCACTCATGCATACATACTCACATAGTGACAAACATGCATGCATAAAAACATATATAAAATACATACTTATTTACGCCCATACAAGCCCACATACCTAAAAACATGCATGCATACATAAAATCATATATACATCCATCCATGCATGCAAACATAAACACAAGCAAAAATACATACATAAGATTCACACTTATATACACACATACATACATACATTCATGCATGCATACACACTTTTATACACATGCCCGCATACCTACAAACGTGCATGCATACATAAACACAGGCATACATACCAACCTAAAATACTTACTTACATACACCCATACATAAATACATGCACAAATACATACATACCTACCCACATTCCTAAAAACATGCATGAATACATAAATTCATACATACATCCATGCATGCATACATAAGATACACACGTACACACATACATATCCACATACCTACCAACATGCACACATACATAAACACAGGCATACATACTTGCATGAAATACTTACTTATATACGCCCATACATACATACATACATACATACATAAATACATGCATACATACCAACATACATTCATGTATACATACATGCATTCATACATAAATACAAACATACGTCGCTGAAGAAAGGTTTTGCACATGACTACAAAGAAATTGTGCAATGACACAGCCGCGTACCTTATTAGTATTGTTGTCAACGTTAGTCTTTTATCCGTCGTGTTATGATGATGATATGTCTATGATATAATGATGATGATGATGATGATATGACTATGATATGATAATGATGATGGTGATATGACTATGATATGATGATGATGATGGTGACGATGATGATGATGATATGACTATGATATGATAATGATGATGGTGATATGACTATGATATGATGATGATGATGATATGATGATGATATGATGATGATGATGATGATGATGATGGTGATATGACTATGATATGATGATGATGGTGACGATGATGATGATGATATGACTATGATATGGCAATGATGATGGTGATATGACTATGATATGATGATGATGGTGACGATGATGATGATGATATGACTATGATATGATAATGATGATGGTGATATGACTATGATATGATGATGCTGATATGACTATGATATGATAATGATGATGATGATGATGATGATATGACTATGATATGAAAATGGTGACGATGATGATGATGATGATATGACTATGATATGACAATGATGATGGTGATATGACTATGATATGATGATGGTGGTGGTGATGATGATGATGATGATATGACTATGATATGATGATGATGGTGACGATGATGATGATGATATGACTATGATATGATAATGATGATGGTGAAATGACTATGATATGATGATGATGGTGGTGATGATGATGATGATGATGGTGACGATGATATGACTATGATATGACAATGATGATGGTGATATGACTATGATATGATGATGGTGGTGGTGATGATTCTGATGATGATGATATGACTATGTTGATGATGATGATGAAGAAGATGATGTCTATAATGATGATGATGATGAAAGCGTGTTAATAAGCCAGACTGATATTAGTTTTAATGTTGTGCAACCGTTTAAATCAAATAAGATTGGTGTTCTAGACAAGCGTACAAACTTGATTTGAATAATTGCAGTGACCATTCGCGCAATCTATTAAAATTTAATTGTATAATTTTTCTGTTAGTCAGACTTTTATTTAAGTGCGATTCATTCGACATCCCCTCGAATTAAAGCTCTAATTGTTTGATGAATTGCTTTTGTTTCCTTAAACCATGTTAAGTTTACAATGACAAAATATACGTATTTGGATATACAATTATTGTACGGAATCTGTAATTAATTGTTGTTTATGCGTCTCGTTTTGGAATTAACATGGTTTGCAGCTGGCTTAGTTTTGATGACACCCAGCACCAAACTTCCTCGACCTAGTATGAAGAAGAGAATTCCATCGAAAAATGCATCTAGCGTTATCTGTAATTGGAATTGTTTCTGTGTACAATCATATCCAGGCAGACGCAGTATAAGGTTGAAATCATGCTTGTCATAACACATACAAACCTGAATGGTGCAAAATAAGCTTCATGCTGCACGTACGTCTACAACAAGATATGTTGTCTTTTAAGAAAATGCGACATGCCTAGAAAGCTATTTTCAATTCTAATTGAGGCTTGACGTGTTAGTATTCCTCCCTATTAGGAGACCATTTCAACAAATCGACGCTGTCCAGAACTGTGCTAGCAAAAGCCATTTGTTTGTGCACTAGCAATACCATGGCGCATTCGAAGCCCCGTGAAAAATTGTGTTAATTTACGTAAATATTTTAGTTAAACATTTCGGACTAACACAATTTCTGTGCATTTTTAATCTAGACTGTTTTTCTACTGAAACGAACTTATTCTATGATTCATATCTGTAGTAAATCGCTTGAAAAGAGAGGGGGGTGAGCTAAATCGCCACTATCAATTTAAATTTGATTTTAAAATTCATACCCGGTAGTAAGGGTTTTGTGAACTCGAATAATAACATTAATATCACAATAAATGTAGCTATGAGAGTGATTCATGGTATAATTTTCAATTTAACACGACAAGAAAGCATAACAAAATTAAATGATGTAGCATAACCATGAACACATAATAAATGAGTTAACATTAAAATTATATTAATGATAAAAGTAATAATAATAATACTACTACTACTAATAATAATAATACTAATACTACTACTACAACTAATAATAATAATAATAATAATACTAATAATAATAATAATAATAATACTAATACTAATACTAATACTAATACTAATACTAATACTAATACTAATAATAATAATAATACTAATACTAATACTAATACTACTACTACTACTACTACTACTACTACTACTACTACTACTACTAATAATAATAATATATAATAATAATAATAATAATAATAATAATAATAATAATAATAATAATAGTTTTGACCAAAACAACAACACCAAAAAAAATTTTTTTTTAAATAATAAAGCAGTAGTAGCAGTATTAGCAGTAGTAGTACTAATATTAATATATTGATAAAACACAAGTAGCACAGCTACAGCAAATATCGAAAGCATTTTACTCTTTGGACAATGAAGTCAACAGCATTAATTCGTCTAAATATTAGTACAGTATGAGAATAGCAGAGATAGCACGCTTACGTGGAACAGCCGAAACAGAACACGACCTCTGTCTGCCAATAGCCGCAAAAGGCTGTCAAAGGCGGAGCCATCTGATGTCTCGGAATAGGGCATACAGACAGCAAAGGTGAAAAAGTCCAGCATAGCACTAATAATCAGCGCGCCGGTGCCACGTAACTGCGAAAAAAGGGAACAAGAAAACCGGGACAAAGGTAAGCATGAAAAGCGCTCGTTGATTTTTGAATGAATTGGTGAAGGCCTCGTTTACAGGATGCACGTAGGAGGGACCACAAAAAATGTTAATTCATTTTGCTATACTGCTCAACATTCGTCACAAAATCCGTTACGAGCACCGACAAGGAGCGCTAACACTCAATTGAGCAATAGAAAATTAACATGGCGTGTTTTTTTAGCAAGAATTATCTGCCACAATTTCGAAAAACTCGTTAAACTCTCAAATTTCATCATCCAATCTCACTGCGAATGGTTGCTCTCGAGTTCGCTTGAAGCCAACACAGAAATATGAATAGATTTGAGCAGCAATTACGAAGTTATATTGCATTTATTATAATCAAGTTTGCGGTCTTGATATAAACACCTGACCCATTAATTACTTACATATGTCAGTATAAACTAAGAATTGTATAGTGTAGAAGAGGCAATTCATCCAGTAGACCGGTTTCGTCTTTATTGGGACTTCATCATGTACTGGCCAGAATTTGCCGCGGACAGGACTCGCATTGTTGCCTATGAGGATGATGACGACGATGCTGTTAACGATGACAATGTTGATGAAATAAAATTGTCTTTGTGCTTATATTAAGTTTGCAAACATGAGCAAAACAATGAAATGGATTTCTACAGGTGGCTAGCTAGAATAAATTCTCCGGTCTCAAGCGTAAGTCAATGGAAAGCCTGCTTAAACGACAGCAAATTGACAACGTATTCAATTGCCGACGAGATCTTGCAGCTGCGCTTGAACTGCATACGACAGAATAAAACACCTAAGCATGTCTACTCGGTTTATATTTTTAAAAAAAAAACATTAAATGATTATTTAAATCAAGTTTGCAATCTTGATATAAAAACCATTCCCATTATATGCATAAATTTGTCATTATAGACTAAGCCCGTAGCCATAGAAACCCAGGCCTAACGACGGGCGGGCACAAGCTAGTCAACCCGAGAATGGTAGCTTGAACATTGTCGGGTCTAATGGGATACAGTCATCATCCCGTTTCATGGGAAACCTCAAATTTGGTATAACGACGTAGTAACAAGTAGGGCTAAATTTGTAGTGAGGGAATGAGGGCCAGCGTACTGGACGCGAAAGGTAAACTTCGATAGTTGAAGGACAATTTGGCCACTAGCATCTGAGCATATATTCCTCACCAGCTTTGATTGACAGATCATCTAAGAGAAGAAAAACTCCGAATACACACCATCCCCACTGGGAATGGGCGAACTGGTGTTCTTTTACAGTCCAAATATAACCATGAACGACACGAATTATATAGATTACATCCTGCATATCTCTGAGCCCAATATAGGATTGCCAAATATCGAAAATAGTTCAATTAGACTATCATTCATTATAACTTGGTAAGGTTCTAGCGTCGGCACATTTAATGTGCGAACTGGACAACAAGAAGCTTTTGCACGCACGTTGGATATATTAGAAATCAATGCATTTTGCGTAACTGAAACCAGAATACAGGATCCTCCGAGCATTACAGAACTGGGTGCACCATTCATATCAACGCGTGTTGGCTTCGAACCTCTGGTTACACGGAGTTTTCGCAAGCCGGTAGCTGGAGTGTCGGTGTTGTCCTTAGCACAAAATCTGAACCCTGTGCGGCACGGTTAAATACATTTACTAAAATCAATGCCAACAACCTTAGTCAACGTTGCCTTTTCGTTGTATCTGCATAGGCTCCCACAGTTTTTTACTAAGTATAGCTGGAATTTCATATATATAGTTTTAGTTATGGGCGACGGGCAGAACCGACTTGGGCGCTTACGTAACACAGAATTTAATTTACGTGGATGGTGCACTTTAATCTCGACGCGCAACGATAACGGTGAGCGACTGTTGGATAACTGCACAGAATATAGATTTTAAACGAACAGCCTAAAATTCAGCCGCAGTGTAAGATGTTGTGCCACATGGCGTCCTCCAGCCACCGGACAACGGTCGACTTAAAAAGATCATGAAGCAATTAGTTATAGCTGGCGTGGTTGAATCCAGGATTGTCGTTCATTTTAGAACATTTATGTAGACTCGGACCATGCACTTATCCGTTGTAGATTTTCGCTTAATTTTTCCGGCAAAATAAATCTCAAATAGATGTTAGCATACTTGAACAACCGTCCTTCCGACAAAATTATGGAAAAAATTTAAGTCAAAGCCAACCGATCTTGATGATGAAAAAAGCATAAAATCCTTTTAATATCTATGGATATTCTCGAAACAAGGCGCGACATTCCAGCTGGCTTAACTTATAATGATAATCATAGAGCTGTAAGACGCCAAAATAAATTCAAAATTCGATCTCAGAAAGGCCGAAGAGAAAATAAGGGTTCACATCAGGTAGCTGCTCTTTGCTCCAACTTTTCCGCACAAAATGTTGGAGAAAATTAAAAGCGAAACTATGAATGATAGTATCAACCATCTTATAACCGATAACATAAGCACACCTCAATGATAATTTTTTTTGGCACCCGCGTCAGTTCCGATTCCCGAAAGCACGCCTGCATCAACCGTGTCGAATGTTATTCTCGAAGAGCCATCAGAGTTAGAAGCACGGGATGCAATCCAATCTCTTAAACGTCGCAAAGCTTCAGGCCCCGATGATTTGCTTTCGGGATAATTTATGGATGGTAGTGATATAATTTCGGTAGCGCTGACTAGCCTTTTCGTAGTATATGGAATGAGAAGACGATAGCGCTTGCTTGGAATGAGTCGACCATCTTAACTCGTGTGATAACCATCATGGTATAAACTTGACTCCAATTGCGTCTAAGTTCATTTCTCGCTTATCTTACGTTGTCTGTGCGCTTCGCATGAACCACATACTAGATAGGAACCAGCTGGATTCCAATCAGGACGAGGTTTTATAGATAATATGTTTTACCTTAAGACAAGTTCTTGAATAGCGATATGTATATTTCTGTCACACGATAGCCGTCTTTATAGACTTCAAAAGGTCATTTTATTCAGTGGATCACAATTTATTATTCGACATTCTCTCGAAAAGTGGCTTGATCACCAAGTTTGCAAATATTATGCACACTTTCTACATAAACAATTCTGGTCGCGTTAAGGTCTACAGCACACTAACGCACAACTTAACCACCAGCAGTTATGTTCGTCAAGGCTGCCCACACCCTTAATCTATGTTTATTTTTTAATAGATGCTGTTATAAGCAATACTCTTCTATAGACACACATTCCAGGTAGCGAAGTTCACCTGGGTGGAAGATCAATCGATCTTGACTACGCAGACGATATCGTACTATTATTCAAAATTCGAGATTCTGCTCAGGCTACTTTGAATAGATTATCAGACATTGCTCCGTCTTTCAGAATGAAACTCGTTCCATCTAAATATAAGGCAGTTTTACAGGAACACCCACTAACCAATCCAACTCTGCGACTGCAAAGTGCAGATCTGGACGTAGGTGACAGACTTAAATACCTTGTCCGCTCTAATAATAACTTAGGCGATATATCTGACGAGGTGAGCACGAGAAACGCGAAACCTAGAGTATCCTTCCCGAACCGTCACGATTTATGGAGAAAAGCGAGTATTTCATTCTGCCTCATATGTCGTGTTTACAATGCATCTGTACGCGCAGTTTCATTTTATGCTAGTGACACTTGGCCCCTTAGAGTTGATGATTTTAGACGCTTATGGAAATTCGGCCACCGTTGTTTGAGAAGCATTGCATATGTTGGTTACCAACAACGAATTACCAATTTTGACATCCGTAGACATATGTTTGGATCTGCCAACAAGTGCTTCTCGTTAGAGAAAGGCTCCATCAACTTCGTTGGCTCGGCCATGTTTTGCGTATGCTTTCAATTCGATTGCCCAGTAGAAAACTGTTCTCTCTACCAGCTCCAGATTGGCGTATGAAACCAGGTGGGCAGATTTTGACATTGCAAAAAACAGTTAAATTCAACTACATCAAAATTGGGTAGATTAGGAACCATTTGTCTGTCGGGGTGGGGTCCACGTGCACATCATACTTCTTAGTTGGAAACCCTTCGAGTTAAACTCAGTGGCGATCTTGATTCAGATTTCTAGTAGAATAATCGTCGTAACTTTCTTTTCTTAGTTGGGGAGAGTTAGCTGCGAGGTTATTCTTAGTTTTATTGCCGATATTGCCATAATACTTTTACTTTACTTTACTGCGACTGACTCCTTTTGGAGGATAAGCCGGCTCCAATTTCATGGAGTTTCTTGGGAATTTGGTACAAGTGGTGTCCCCTCACCACTCGGCTTTTTGATCGAGGACGCACCTCTAGCCTTTGCACATCCAAGCGCAGTCTGCAAGGCAGCAGTAAGTTGCATGGTTGCCGGTGGCTGTTGAGAGCTCATTCGCCATTCGGAAGTACGGGGTACTGTCCAGGAGTCCATGTAATCCTGTGGCTGTTGTCCCCTTTTGTGGCGGGGAACACACGCCGCGTCATGGTGCCGTCGTCGGGCTCATGTGGTATTTTATAGGAGATCCGATTGCCGGTCGGAAATCCACCACGCCCTGGTGACACCACCGCCATAGCCCCGTTGGCCCATGTACGATCGGCCATCGAGACATGGTTGACACCGTCGTACCATAATGGTGTAGTGTAGAGGATTACTTCGCTTCACTTCCGGGTGTAATCTACATACACATACCCATAGTACTCTTCTAAATCTCATTAATTATGTCTGTGCGTAAATTAATATTTTTATTTTTGTTTATAAAAATAGTTCTTCTATTTTGTATCTCCTCTGACGGTTATACGGCAGTGAAACATTAGTTAATATTGCATTTTGTATTGCAGTGCATGATTATGATGATGATAAAATAAGCATTGTATAGTGCAGAAAAGGCAATTCATCTAGTAGACCACTTTCGTCCTTATTAGGAACACTTGACGTGCTGTCAAGAATTTGCCGCGGACAAGTCTCAAATCTGGACATGTCTTCTTTGGAGTTTGTGACTAAAAACACCGACCCACCCTGCCGCACGCTAGACAAAACTTTCAGTAATATTCTAACTAATGTATTTTGGTAACCAATGTTCGCTTAATTATATAAATGTTTGATTCAATTGCGTGGTGTCTGTTCTACAACGCCAAATTAGGGATGTTTATTTGGAAATTTGGGTCTAAAAGGATGCAATATGAGCACCACCTAAAGGAGAGGCTAGCTAAGAAACAAAATCTAGTATATAACTGGACTCGGTGGTTAAAACAACAGGTTACAAAACATACGTGCCAAAGTTCGAGCTCTGTCCACGGCAAATCCTGGACGGTACGTGATAAATTCCCAATATGGACGAAAGCGGTCTCCTAGACGAATAGCCTTTTCCACACTATACAATACTTAGTATATACTGACGAATGTATGTATATTAAGAGTCAGTTGGTTATTTCAACATCGCAAACTTGATTTTAATAATTGTTGGCAACACGCTTGCCCAACCAACGTGCGTTCAAGGATCAAAAATAAATTGAACTCACGTTTAAGGTATGCACAGTACTAGAGACCTTAGCAGTAGAACTGTTTAGCGTAATAATTTCAGGTTAAAATTTCAATTATCACTGCAGATATGCACAAAACTAAGTAATTTTGTCTGTGTGTATGTATGTATAGAAGTATTTACGAAAAACCGTTTACTTTAATAATCGTAACAATTTATTTTTTTATAGTCGCGTGACAATGAAACATATGTCTTTAAATGCTACTGCATTGTTGTTTTTGAGGATGATGATGATAATGTTGATTAGGATGATGGATGAGGGTGATAATGATAGAGGCGTTGGTGAGGTTAATGAGTAGAAGAATGCGGATGATGATGAGTAGGAGGATGGGGGTAATGATGATGATGAGTAGGAGGATGGGGGGTGATGATGATGATGATAATGACTGCAGCTTGGCATACTTTAATTCTGTGTACATCGATACGACGCTGTCATGAATACGAAATAAATGCCTGTTCGCTTCAATAACTTTTACTATTTTAATGTCTGCGGTTAGCTTACCGTGTGTAAAGAGAACAGGTTGACAAGGCGTGCCATAAACGCCTGACTTGACATAATACTGATTTTATTCAGCTGTTCCTGCCTGATGTCCGGATCCTCGTGCATGGGCTGCATCAAGGTGTTCACAGTATCCAACACAGCATGAGTTAAAGCCTCATCACATTTAGCCAAGGCTGCCACGACAACTCGTCCAAGATTCTCACGCATGCTGCACGTAAAAGCACAAAAACAGGCTAGTAAAAAATTAAAAAGTTTGCCGTTGCATGGAGAAAATAGTGCTACATGTGGTGTTAGAGGAAAAAGTGCAAACAATTATACAATCGTATACGGGACCGACGGTGAAAAACATGATTTTATTAAATAAAGCCTGTAGACTTGAAAATACACTTTTACAGGATCACCCACCACTCGCTCCAACGCTCGTAAATCTCACTAATAATTTGAGTCTAAATTATTATTTCTGTTGTTATATATATTTGCTTCTTATGGTTATATGGCAGTGAAACTTTAGTCACTTTTCGCTTTTTTATGGCTGGGCATGATGATGATGTAGACTTGAAATCATTAACAGACATCTTTCCGACTATCTGCAAAATATGAAAAAAAATGATTCGCTTGAGATAAGTTACACACACACACACACACACACATATATATATATATATATATATATATATATATATATATATATATAGTATATTAAAGTACATTATATACCAAAGCCAGAGTACGTGTTTACGGAGAAGAATCGGATGAATTCAGTCTGCACACTGGGGTTCGACAAGGATGTCCCTTGTCACCCATATTGTTCAATTATGCGGTTGACTGGATTCTGAGCAACGCGCTAACTGGGTTCCGAGGCGTTCAAGTATCAAATAACCTATGGCTAACGGATGTTGATTACGCAGACGATGCTGTTCTCCTTGCTGACAGCTTTGGGAGCATGCAAACCGTTTTGGATCAAGTGGCCCAGTTTTCATCAGCCGTTGGTCTGGAAATCAATGCCGACAAAACGAAAGCCTTCGCCATCGTTGTATCTTCATCTGATGAGCAGCTCACGGTGTACGACAGCCCAATCGAAACAGTCGACGATTTTACGTACCTTGGCTCAAAAATACTTCCAACTGGTCAAGCAAAGAATGAAGTCCGAACACGCATCGACCGTGCCAGACTTGCTTTCTTACAATTGAAGAACTCACTTTGGAGAAGAAGTGAAATCAGCCTCAAAACGAAAATCCGAGTCTACCAGGTTACTGTTCGCCCTGTGCTACTGTATGGCTGTGAGACTTGGCCATTACGTTCTGAGGACTCCAAAAAGCTTGAAGTATTCGACCATTGGTGCCTTAGGTACATCACAAAGACAAAATGGATGGACCGGGTGTCGAACGCATCTGTTCGTCACCAATGCGGTGACATCATGCAACTATCCGTCTGGATCCAACATCGTCGACTTCAATGGTTCGGGCACGTACTACGCAAACCCGAAGACGAAATGGTACGGCAGGTGATGAACCCAGGTCAATGTGCAAACTGGCGCCGCCGCCGAGGCGGACAACTGAAGACATGGCTTGCAACAATCAAATCGGACATGGAACTCCTAGGTTTACGCAATGTTTATGGTCCGCGTCACTGGGAGCGTCATTGGCCCTCTTTATGTTCCGAAATGGCTGCCAACCGCCCAGCATGGAGAGGTTTAATCCGGGATATCAATGGAGCCGGCTTATCCTCTAAAAGGAGCCAGCCGCAGTAAAGTAAAGTAAAGTATTGTCCACATTTTATTACTGATCATCATTTCAATTTTTTTCTTTATTAGGTGCATTATTTTACTAGGTCTTATATACATACATACATACATACATACATACATACATACATACATACATACATACATACATACATACATACATACATACATACATACATACATACATACATACATACATACATACATACATACACGCATGCATACATATATACAAACAAACATACAAACACATACATAAATATATAAATACATAAATACATACAACTATAGACATAGAGGTATCTACTTAAAAATAAGATCGAAGTCTAAAACAAGGTGGTTTCAGGAAGGCCTTGGAGTTTCTGCTGGTGCATTTGAAGACCGGGTGTTGTAGTCCATAGTACAGAGATCATTATACTAAACGAACTCAGCTAAAATCGATTTAAAATTAGCCCCCAGTTTCGACAAAGTGTACATATGATATGTACAAATACGTAAAGAAGAATGTAGAAGACAAGGTAGGAAATGAAATGGACCACAAACATTGATTTAAAAAAAAGGCGACTAGCCGATAAAGACAAAGAATTTTGCTATGCTGTTCGACGAGTAGTCAAATACAATGGAATTGGTGTTTACTTCAAGCTTGCAAACTTGATTTAAAGCATTGTTACCACCACCCGCGCAATCAATTATTGTTTAAATTGTATTGCCTATATATGTATATGTGGCGAAAGCTGCAAACAGTTAATGTTCGTGACTGCATAGAAATTGTGCAGCCGACATTTCCAGTCAAGTTCAATGTATGCGAGACTGCTAGAGGTGAGAGCCGCATATCTAATTTTGCAATGCGGTTTGATCCTCGCTAGTCAGTTTGCTGTCGTACTCTGATGATGATCATGGAAGGTCGAAACGCGTCAGTGCGTTGCGGCTGGCGGTAGTTTTGTTATGTTGTTCGACGACTAGTTAAATACAATGGGATTGATGTTTACCTCAAGTTAGTAAACTTGATTTAAAAAAAAGAATTAACCAACTGCTGTAAATAACCATAGATCAAATAATTATTTCATAAGTGCAAAGATATAAAGATGATTAATGTGAAGAGCTTTGATTCTTCCTCCTACTTGGAAGAGGAAGCAGAATTAATAAACAAAATTGTCTAACCCTTGAAGTTGTGTAAACGCCTGGAAACCGGCTTTTGAGGCAACAAGACGCCGAAGACTGTGAAACATTTCCTCCAGTTTCAGCAGTTCTTTTGACGTGCGATCGAGGGCAGCAGCGACACTCTCTGCAGCAGAGCAGTGACCGACACGGTTGTTGTAAGCGGAGATCGCCTGACCAGTCATATGGCCATTGCTGTTTCCCAGGCTGGCTAGCACTCCAGTGCCATTCCCAATCGTGTGGCCATTGGTGAGTGGCGTTGTAGGACTACTTGCTGGTGCGCTTGACACGGCATGCGGCATGTTTGCGCACTGGTTAGCCGAAATCGAGCCTCGATTGAGGGCATACGCTCCGGTGTTGTTAGATGGGCTTTCAGCATTGTCGCTGCACCTTGAATTCAACGCATTAATAGAAGAGCTGGCTGCAAGGAAAGGAGATGTACAACCGGGTCTGGGCACCAAAAGCACAGTGAGGCAGTCTTTGATTAATTTCTCCTTATTCTCCGCAAAAACACTCTGAAGTGTAAATTAGAGGAAATTGAGCCAAAATTAAATGTAAATAAATGACTACAGTTACATTTAGGTACGCACGAATAGACGGTGTCACCAGCTGTATTCTATGATGACGAAAATTTATCGACAATATAAGACATTCAATTCATTTTTGATGGTCTACTACACAGATATAAAGATGGTCTAGGAGTGGGTTCCGCTTTGGCTCCCCTCATCGCCGATTTGTTTATGCGCATAAAACTGTTACTTTAATAGTATATTTTTAGCCTGTGATAGCCGTATGCTGAAAATTCCAATGAATGGCATTCGAACGTTAGATTTACAATTGAAAACGAAGAGGTTGATATTCGAGCTTCTCTTTGTGTTGCTTACACTGATAGCACATTGCGCAGATCAGTTTTCCAGAAGAAAACCTGGACAGCGCAATATTTTCATTTCAATAGCTATTGCCCATTGAAATGGAATTATGACACTGTGCTTAGCACTCTCATATGTTGGTAACCAATGTGGTCGATTCTTCTCCAAAAATGGTCGTCGGACCTTTAGGGCAAAGTGAGATTCTCATGTTTCTACAGAAAGGACAAAGTTTGAAGAAAATTTCCAATCACGTACAATGTGTGCAAGACTACTAGAGATGAGAGCCGCATATCCAATTTTGCTTTCCACATGTAAATGCAATGCGGTTTGCTCCTCGCTAGTCAGTTTGCCGTCGTACTCCGATGATGATCATGGGAGGTCGAAACGCGTCAGTGCGTTGCGACTGGCGGTAGTTTTGCTATGTTGTTCGACGACTGGTTAAATACAATGGGATTGGTGTTTATTTCAAACTCGAAAACTTAATTTAAAGAATTGGAGAACACTACTTTGGCCTTCGCGATTCTCAAGGTCACAACGTCAGACAGATTGCCTGAGCTATTGATAGAGCTGCCAAAATAAGTAAACCTGTCAATTATGTACAGACGTTCACTCTGCAGTCGCAGCAATGGAGTGGGTAGTGGGTGATCCTGTAGCAGTAACTTACGTTTAGATGGTGCGAATTTCATACCGAAACAGGGAACAACGCAGGTTAATTTATTCAAGGTGGCCTGAGCAGAATCTCGATCGTCGAATAATAGTACGATATCGTCTGTATAGTCAAGATCGACCAATCTACCGCCTAAGAGAACTTCAAAACCTGCATCCAGAACGTGTGGAAGTGGACAGCCTTGACGAACACCACTGATGAAAGTAAAGTTGTGTGTTAATTCGTTGTCGATCTTAAGACGACAAAAAGCGTTTGCGTAGAGAACGCGTGTGATGTTTAAGCATTTGGTGAGCACACCACTTTTAGAAAGAATATCGAATAGAACACACAGTCAAATGCATCCCTGAAGTCTAGAAAGATGGCTATTGCGGGACGGCAATATACATGTCGCTGCTCAAGAACTTGCCTTAAGGTAAATAAAATATCTAGACAACCTCATCATGATCTGAATTCGACTGGTTCTTATCTAGTATGTGATTCACTGGAAGCGCCCAGACAAGGTAAGTTAATCGAAGCAAATAACCTTAACACGACTTGTGTTACGATGGTTATCGCAAGAGCTATGATTGCCTTATTGAAGAAAAAGGCTACTCAACGCTCTCGAAATAATACCGCCACCATACATACCTAGGCCCGCAAACAAATCATCACGGCCTGCTACTTTGCGACTTTTAGGGGATAAAAATGCATCTTGTATTTCCAACTCTGATAGTTTTTCTAAATTTGCATTCCACACTGTTGATGCAAGCATGCTTGGGGAATCGGAACTGACGCAGGTGCCCAGGAAAATTTATTGATGAAGCATTCAACCCACCTATCAAGACGACTAATTTTATCAATTAGCTGGCTGTTACTATCATTTATAGTTTCGCTAACTTGTAATCTTCGCGGAACAGTCGCAAGGATATGTAAGAACAAACAGTGGCTATTATCTGATGCGAGCGCTTCTTCCCTCTCTTCAGCCTTTCTGCTCCAAAAGGAATCGAGATCGACGTTCAGACTGCGCTTAAGTTGGCGTCTTCCATTTTTTCGAATATCATTAACAGCCGAGCTCAGAAGATTGCATCGAGAGAATAGACAAACATGGTGGTACCAATGTCAAATCGTTGGCGTACCTCGCGGCTAATCGAAAAAGCTTCGAAAGAGACCCTTATTAAACTTAATTCAGTCCGATGAATCATTATAAAAGACTTCAAGAAATCAAAAAAACTGCCTGAGATGGCATCAATATGCACAGCTCGCCGTAATATTTATCACGAGACAGAATGAAACGCGGCTGGCTAGTGGCGAAGAGCAACAATGAGCGGACACTGATACTGGTGACGCAACTCAAGAGTGTGGCGGTAGGCACACACCTTGAAAAGGCATTCCATTCCGGGTAGAAACCACGCCTATTTCTCGATTCCCGAGTTCTTCGAAACTTCCTCCTAGGATAATAGCCACGACTACCTATTTAGCTGCACAATGAAGACTGATACCAAGGAATAAACAGTTATATATTATTTGGTAAGTGGTGCCAATATATATATATATATATATATATATATATACATATATATATATATGCAATAATAAATTCGTTATTGCGTACATAGTAACAAATTAGTTCAAATAAGACCAGAAGGAAAGGCAAAAATCAGCGTGAACAAAAGGCATTCTTTCATGTATACTTGCTTATCGTGTTTACTTGCGACTCAAAAACGGGAGTCGGCACCACGCTCAGTACACACTATTTGGTAAAAACATGTGTTACAGTTGGACGATGTATTCTTTGAACAAAAAGTGTGTTTCAACATAGTGCCGTCTCCTACTGAGTAGTCGGCAGCAAGCACGAAAGACATGTAAATGAGATTATCCCTTGAGCTCATGCTGACTGGCATATTGTTTCGGCTCATTGCTACTTCATCAGAAGTAGGCATTTCGAGATCCTTCCCGTAATAGTTTTGGATTGTCCTCTTCACGGCTTACCATGTTGCTTGCAAAATGTCGTGGATTAGTAAGTTTCTGAAAGTTATCAACTATTCGTTATTCAGGAGCTGATTGCACTGTTTAACCTTCGCAGAATAACCACTAATGATACGTCGGATTCTGGCGCGACGTATAAAGAGGTCGACACGCTTCGATGCTGCTTCCAACGCATTACCGACATTAAGCCAGTTTTGTTCTTCATACACAGGAATGTGGTCAATCCGAGTACTGTGACATGTCACCGTCCCATCTGCATGGATCAAATCGCTACGAACTGCAGTGTTGGAAAATGGAGTTCAACAAAACCAGGCTCCATCCTACTAGTTTTTTTGCTTCACAGTCTTGACCTAAATGTGTTAAATTTCCTCGCAATCCCTAAGTAATGATAGATTTTCAGAGAAATCATCCTTCTCCTGGGTAGAAGGTCGGAAAGTTGACGCGTAAATAAGTAAAACTCAAAGAAACCAATTTTCTATATGGAACCTAGCATAAGTAAAACGAGAGCCTGGCGCAATGTACTCAACTAGGTATTGCGCTGCAACACTGGATAGCAGAAAGGCGCCATCATACCTAGCTGCATAACTTACGCACGGGAATGGCTGATGAATTTTCTTCTCCCACGAACTAAGACCGTGGAATGCCGAAAGCAGTTTGGGTCTCTTGCAGACAAGTCATGTGCACACAGCGAAAGTGCATTTCGACAGCCGTAAAAGACTGACCATCTGGCGAGACAAGATACGTGACATTTCCAGATCCAATGGATGGTGCATGTTTGGGCTCAGGTAGAAGCCAAGGCTGCTGGAAGTCTATCGTGTATACTTTAACGTGTATTCTGCCCCAGTACAAAAAAGGTAGCATCGTCAGAGTCGCCTTCATCCTACCTAATCTTGGAACTATCGTAATATGTATTTAATTTGTAATTGTTGTGACTTCAAATAGCACTTACGTCCTGGGTAACGGCGTGCAGTAGTCCGCTATATGGAATGTTGGCGTTGAAACGATCCACTGCCTCTTCGAATGAAATTCCATCTAAGGTGAAATAAAAGAAATCAATCACAAGAAGGTTTATGTGAAAGGTAGGCAAATACGTAATGTTCAATGTACTGTTAGTTAGGTTTAGCTGACCTCCAAGGCATGCAAGCCCGACACCCATTTGCGCGAATCCATATAATTAGCTTACAATGCAGAGTTCAACAAAGACGACTAAACGGTATGCAAATACATAAGACCGAGAACATATCTCAACAAATGGCAGTAAATAAATTTGTCGAATTTGTAGGCACGCCATGCGCAGTTTCCATGGCGTAGGCGATAAGTTGTATGAAACTCGAACAAATGTCCTAGAACTCGGCGATTGTGACTACTACCGAGTAGTGACCACCAGGGACGAAACCAGTCTGGTAGACGAATTGCATCCGCTATTCTATGCCATATTTCGTTTATGGAAAGGGAAATTTGATAGACGCAGTGGGCAAGTTGAGGGTATTGAAGGAAAACCTGGCCAGCATGATGGTACGCCTCAGCCTTAAGTGCAAGACCATCTACGAGGGGGATGGATCACACATAACTGTGAATGCCATTTTAATAAAGTGAGTTCATACTGTATCGGATAACGCGCAGTGTAAGAATGATCGCTTTGTCTACTGAGTTTTACAGGCTTGATAAGCGAAAGCACACTACTAAAGATGAGCCTGAAACACAAACCCCTATGTGCGAAGCTCATCGTTCGAGACTGGGGAAGAACCAATATCATCGCAACCTCAATGGAGAATAGTAGCTAATGCGACTATCTATTTCATGACTACATGTTACAAAATGGAATTTTCATAAACGTGAACATGATCTCATCATCATGATCATGCACAGCAATACAAAAGCCATTAGTAATGTGTTCCATTCGAACTAGCACATCGGAAAATTCGATCCATTTTTCGTCCCAATGGAAGAGTGCTCTAGCCAAGTATGCTGTAATCAAGGCTTTAACACAGAACTGGCCTTTGTTAGATTCCACGAAGACAACCTAGTTCGCGGATACGTACAAATGAACACACACATATTCGAGTAATTAACAAGAGGCAATTAAAAGATGTCGTTGTTGGCATTGAGTGGTGTTCTAACACATTTATGTTTGTTGGCGATTTCAAAGCTAAGATAGGATACGAGTGCGCTGGAAACGGAGCTACGAGAACACTGACAATATCGGATCATCCAATCTAGCTGTTAGAGATAGTCTAGGCATGGACAACACAATTTCTTGGCATCCCACGCAGAATCTTGTAACAAGACATATCTGTGTGAACCATGCAGATAGGACAGACCTGCAATCATACGGAGATTTACCACATTTTGGTAAACATCATCACTGGCGCTGTACTGATTTGATGTATCTCATTCGTTTTGGTAGTCAGAATACTACAAAAATTAAACTTCACGCGCCCGCCAGTAATTCGCGTGTATTACTGCCCATCAAAATAGATCAAAACGTGAAACCAGTCTTCGGTGATTCCTACGCCTCTACTCCGCCATGCAAGAATAGGCATATAAGGCGACCTACTTGGTCGGTGCAGAAGTGTCACCGGCACGAATGTACAAAGGCCATAGCACAACGAAAATTCTTTAAAACAAGTTTGTGAGCTTGTAATAAACACCAATCTCAATGAGATGGTATTAGTGTTAGCTGACCGACTTTTCCGTCACAGAAGAGTTACCAATATAACTCATGAAGGCATGAATGCACAAAAGCCATTATAAAACGAAAATTCTTTAGAACCAACTTGCGAGCTTGAGAAAAACACCAATATCACTGTATGCAAACCGACAAACAGCATAGCTAAACTACCGTCAGTCAACACGAACTGACGCGCACCCATCATCCATTAGCACCATCAGAGCACGATGGCGAACTGACTAGCAATAGCTAAACCAAAATCATTTATAAAACGTATGAAAAATCAGATGGCCCTTACTCCTAATAGTCGGGCATACATTGTAGATGACTAGAAATGTCGACTGCACAATTTCTATACAGCCAGCATGCAAATTTAGAAAACGCGATTTCAAAAATTACAATCACAACGGGCACAATAAATAGTTGACTCTCCGCGATTTGCCTTGTCGCGGGTTGTTGCTTTGCACTATCACAGTTTCGCAAAGATCCGATTGATCCTCATTTCCAAGTACGCATCCATTTTGACTTGGTTTTGACCGAAGCTCGCACTGCACACAAATCATACCTGTCAGACAAATATGATGCCACAATCAATAGTTGTTGGTGTTGATGAAACGAAAATGATAAAACTAACCGGGTGTCTGTCGAAGGATACGCAGATGCATGGATTCCATGTCCTCCGTGGGTGGGCAAGACATCGGACAGAGACGATAACCTCGACGAGTAGGCACACTGCGCACACACACGTCTCGATTGCCTGCTGATCGAATGCTGTCCAGAAGGGAGGCGAGGAGAGCGTCTCTAAACAAACCAAACAAGTCAAACACGCAGCGTAATTACATATTTCAATCAAGTTTGCGAGTTTGCGATAAACATCAATCTCATTTCCAAACAGTTGTGCAACATGACGAAACTACCGACAGCTTCTCGCGCTGACACATTTCAACATTCGACGAGCATTAGTACTTACTTTACTTTACTTTACTGCGGCTGACTCCTTTTGGAGGATAAGCCGGCTCCATAGAAATCCCGGATTATACCTCTCCACGCCGGGCGGTTGGCAGCCATTTCGGAACATCAAACATTCCAACACCCGAAATAAATAGGTGTTTTCGCGCTGATACAGAGCGCGTCGCTTGCCGGGGACGCCGTAGCATGAACGGTATTTGTGACATTTCATGGAGTTTCTTGGGTATTTGGTACAAGTGGTGTCCCCTCACCACTCGGCTTTTTGATCGAGGACGCACCTCTAGCCTTTGCACATCCAAGCGCAGTCTGCAAGGCAGCAGTAAGTTGCATGGTTGCCGGTGGCTGTTGAGAGCTCATTCGCCATTCGGAAGTACGGGGTACTGTCCAGGAGTCCATGTAATCCTGTGGCTGTTGAACCCTTTTGTGGTGGGGAACTCACGCCGAGTCATGGTGCCGTCTTCGGGCTCATGTGGTATTTTATAGGAGATCCGATTGCCAGTCGGAAATCCACCACGCCCTGGTGACACCACCGCCATAGCCCCGTTAGCCCATTAGTACAGTACTAAAGCAGTCTGAACGATCAGAACCAACTGGCAATACGTGGGTAACGCATTGGAAAGGATAAATACAGCTACAATGGTAACAATTCTACATCAGTCATGTCCATTAGTAAGAAGCTCTCATAAAGGACATAATAAATCTATTAGTTGGGTTTTATATGCTACTTTATGGGGCAATAAAGGTCTAGAAGGATCTGAACAAGCTAACCTCGGCAATCTGAAGGGGGAAATTCGTCCCAAGCAAGTGGAGGAATTCCGTCGTGATGCTCATTAAGAAAAAAATTGACGCTATCACTTCTGCCAACTACTGCTGCATCATTATTTTAATCAAGGTTGCAATCTTGATATAAGCACCTGACCCATTAAGTACTTACATTTTGTCAGTATAAACTAAGAATTGTATATAGTGTAGAAAAGGCAATTCATTCAGTAGACCGGTTTCGTTCTTATTGGGAACTCATCACGACTGGCCTGAATTTGCCGCGGACAGGGCTGGAACCTGGGCACGTCTGCTACGGAATCTGGCGCTCTAAACACTGACCCACCCTGCTGCACACTACACACACACAATTTTCAGTCGTATACTAACATATGCAACTCGATTAGTTTTTTTCTGTTGCACCAGTTTACTCTGTGCTGCAAAATGGGTGATCAATGCTATTATCCTCAATAGGATCAGCAAGGAGCAAGAGAAACTCACTAGACTAACTAAAGCAGGGATTCGACCGGGAATAGGACGTGGACAAAATACATGCACTCTGCCACATTCTTGAGTTGATTCACCAGTATCAGCAGCCCACTATCGTTACTTTCCTAGAATACCTTCATTCGACTCTGTCTCTCGTGTTAGTTTACGACAAACTATGCTAGATGATGGGTATATATATATATATATATATATATATATATATAATTAAATAAATGCAATTTTTTTACAAAAGCCCGCACATTATTAGAAAAAAATAAAAATAAGCTTTCAAAATATGTTTTTTCAATGAACGACAAAGAAAGTGGCATAATCTTACCTATCAGTCGAGTTATACGAGCGTACCTTTCCTCGAGTAAATTCAATTGAAAAACAATGTGGCTCCCGGCGATCACGTATTAATGCAAAAACCTATGGGAAAATAGAAAGGTTTGCAATAAACAGTTTCTCTGGGTCATGGTGAAAAATCAATTAAGAAAAGGAAATACGTAGCGCATCATTACTATCCTTGATCACTTCGTATTAGTGTAGTTAGACAGTCCAACAGTCGAATTTAAGCATTTTTTTACAAGATAGACTGTTTATGCTTTTAATTAGTAACAAATAAAATATGCACAGTAGCTCAAGCAGTTGGCTGCGCTCTTCATCGACACACGAGCCCAGTGATCCGCCGCTTAGAGTTATACAACCTGGCAAGAAGCGGTGTGTGCGCGACACGAGTCTGAAATAAAAGATTCGAGAAACACCCCCCCCCACACAGAAAGACACATCAACGCCGATTTCAGCCAACCAATTCGAAAGAGGTCTCTAACAGTGCCTACACATGCCACCAGAACACATGAGTCAAAGAAAAAATGAAATATTCGGTGTAATTAAATCACGGCAGCATGTTGGACAGGATAAAGACTGATTTAAAAACAGCGAATAGAAATCTGAGCATACTCAAAAGAGAAATAAATCATGTTTGGAGGTGTACATATATCGTAACGCAGGAATGTAAAACACAGATAAAAAGGCAGTTTTTTTCGCCAGAGCTCAACGTGACTATAATATCTGGTACTTAGTATAATTATTTTTTAAAGGAAAGAGGATAGTTGGATCAAGCACACATAATAAAACGAAGAACGTGCATTCTGGGAAACTCACGTACACACACACACACACTCACGAACAAATACCACTTTCTTTAAATCAAGTTTTCATGCTTGAAGTACACACCAATCCCATTGTATTTAACCAGTCGTCGAACAACATAACAAAACTACCGCCAGCCGCAACGCACTGACGCGTTTCGACCTTCCATGATCGTCATCAGAGTACGACGGCAAACTGACTAGCGAGGATCAAACCACATTGAATGCATATGGAAATCAAATTTAGATATGCGGCTCTCACCTCTAGCAGTCTCGCATACATTGAACTTGACTGGAAATGTCGGCTGCACAATTTCTATGCAGTCACGAACATTAACTGTTTGCAGCTTTCGCCACATATACATATATAGGCAATACAATTCAACAATAATTGATTGCGCGGGTGGTGGTAACAATTCTTTAAATCAAGTTTTCGAGCTTGAAGTAAACTCCAATCCCATTGTATTTAACCAATCGTCGAACAACATAACAAAATTGTTGTTGTTGATCATGGAAAATCGAAACGCGTCAGTGCGTTGCGGCTGGCGGTAGCTTTGTTATGTATTGTGGAAATTTGTGTCTTGACTAGGTTGTTCTATCTGCCTGGGCTACATCGCTTACAATCCAATCAGCAATAAAACTTTATTTGCAGTCTTTTAAAATTTTCGTTTATATGAGAGACATGCATCAGTTGGTTACGCTGATGTAAGGTTATGCAAAAATCCTGCTCGCCGAACTACTGAAGCGACTTGGGTGTATGGTTGGAAATGCCTTCAGAGGCAAGCTGGCAATCTCGAGGCCGGCTACTAGTATTCGCGACATCAGTCACTTGATCACGTCAAATCGTAAACTCAAGCCTCGAGAGACTGGCCTTAGCGAAATTAATCGGAAATTTAGTGGAAAATATGGCAACGCGCAGAGGCCCGATTAATTCTGTCCATTTGGAATAAGCTAACCTGGAACCCATTGCACAGGAGACCAGGAGCTCAGGTTATGCATTGTGTAATGCTGCTTGTGATAGAGATGAGGATAATAATTTTGAACAAAAAATGACGTAAAAAAGTTATTAACTGCATTTGCAGATCTTGCAAAACCAATCAGATTATGCGCATAACTGACCTCCGTTAAGGGAATACCAGCACAAAGACGATAACTTTTCGGGTCCCTTTCCACGATAAGAGTATCTGAAAGGCAAAGAAGGCGAGGAACACTAGTCTGCTGAGAGGCTCTGCGAAGGGTAGACTTCTGCACATAAAACTCCGTCTGTGATAGAAAGGCGTCATCACTGCGAGAAAACAATCAAAGTAGGCGCATAAACACGTACAAGAAATGAAACACAGAAAGAGAGGATAAAATTTAAAAAATCTGTAACAAAATCAAGGATATTCATTTGTTATGGCTGGACGTTTCAACGGTTTCGACCATTTTATGCAAACAAAGTCGAATGAGACGAAATATAAATAGTTATTCATCACGACCCATACAATTGAATGTGATAAACGCTGAAATTTTGATTTACGGGGTGCGCAATACCTAGCATACAACTGCATGTATACATTAGGTCTCCGCAACAAGCAAAATAAAGTTATTATAAATTTAATTTGCGATGGCATGATTGCCGCTGAATATGACAATTGCTGGAGGAACAAGTGTTCAAAAGTAGTTAAATTTCTCAGTTTATGTGAAACTTAGCATGCCTTGAAATCCATTGTGTTGGCACCATGTACCGAATCGGTAATCATAGTGTTGGTATCAGATACCGACTCAACAACCCTGGTGTTGGTACCCTTTACAGGCTCGGTATATATTACATATAGTGAGTTGGCTTTGAAGTTGCATTGTAAACCCCGCTATTGCTTGTATACACATTCGTGTAAGAAATTGTACCGTCTACTTTTCTCACATTCCTCATCCAAGTATATAGTGGGTTAACGCGGAATACCGGTTCCTGCTGATGAGTCACCAGTAAGCACGACACCAATGTGCACATGAGATTATACTCTTCGTTCATGATAACTTTGGTTTACACTTCGAGTCAAATTAGAACTAATTTTTTACTGGAAATGCAACGCATAATACACAGTTGCATACGAATTAGTTCTCCGCAGTAAACAGTAATCTAAACGGGTGTTATCAATCATGTTTCTTAGGCCAGTCTACCAGGAGGAAACGATGTAGCAGTTTAAACCCTTGTGTCATATATATATATATATATATATATATATATATATATTAAAAAATAAATAGAAAACCGAGTCAGATTTGTTGTCACCATCATAAGCAAACGAAAGAAGTTAAAGGCAAAAGGCCAATCGAAGCTTTAGCTGCATCGAGCCTGAAGACAAACCAAAAGAGAAGGCTTCAAACTGACCCGAATTTTCCAACACGATTGTCAAGGCAGTACTCATGCAGAAGTGGTCCGTTGGGCCTACGCAATGACACGCCCAAGAATAACTGACTGGCCTCGGCAGCAGCCAAAATCAACGCGTTCACGTCACCGGTAATCTGATATACATGCTAAACGTAACGAAAAAAATCAAATAAGTTACGCGTAAAATAGCGTATAATCTGAATAGGAAGGGAATGAAAATCGAATATGGCTTCAGAATTAAAAAAGCCCCACTTCATGGTCCACCCCACCTAGGAAAGCCTCGGTGATATTACAGCATTTCTTTATTCATTTTAGGCATAGTTTTTTTCTCTTCATGCTGCAATCCTCGGTCATATAAACTAGCATAGTTACCAGGAGATAAACATACTGAAATGTGTAGACCTACTTCCATTATCATCAGAGCAGGCAGGCGAACAGACTTATAGGTATCACAAAGATCTAAGGTCGAGATTCGTCAGCACATATACGTGACGATAGTTAAGCTGTTATATTTCAGATAGACAGAGGCAAACTATCAGGAAAATATATTTGTGTAGGGTGCTGGTGGTTCATTTTGTAAAAAATGTAAAAATGATATATATATATATATATATATATATATATATATATATATATATATATATATTTATGATGTCCATTCCTTTTTAATTTACCACAGTATACTTATAAATAGGAAAACACAAATAACAAAGTGGATAAAGGCCATTTATTTCGTGAATACTAATCATCTCTTATACAATCATACATATTTATACATTTTGGGTTTTCAATTGATTATGCTAGTGGTAACAAATCTGACTTGTTTTTACTGCTGTTTCTTGTTTTGACTAGTTGGTGAGTGTGTATGCGTTTGTGTTTGTGTGCATGCTTGTTTGTATGTAAAGGGTCATTCTCGCAGTATTGCAAAGTGATGTCTGAGATCTGGTCATTATTGTTTTGATAGCTTGAGAATCAACCATTTGTGCGCATTGTTCACTGTTACATATACAAGTGATATTTTTCCCAGTATAGTTGATCGTTTCACCTCGTTGCGCAAAGTTTTCCATCAGGAAAATCAGCTATTTCCGATCATATATTGGCAACGGGGCACCCTGTCAATTCGACCAAATTCACAATTCCACATAAAGCAAAATCAGAAAAATTATTATTTATCTACGAAGCACTTTACATAAAACAACAAGCACCTGACCTTAATATTCAAAAGTTTCATCAACATGATAGCCTTATCGACTGGCCAAGAATAACAAAATTCAACAACAATCTACTAGTATCCAGCCGAGAACAAACAGGCCCTCGACTAGAATCAACAAACGTACAATCGGATTGGCAACAAACTGAAGTGGAAATAACAGACGCGCATACGATGACAGAAGTCTCCAAACAATGTAAGCATTTAACACTGCAATCAACACTGGCGTTGTTACCACGTGAAAACTTTGCCCAACAAGGTGAAACAATCAACTATATTGGGAAAAATAGCACTTGTATATGTAACAGTGAACAATGCGCACAAATGGTTAATTCTCAAGCTATCAATAATGACAAGATCTCAGACATCACTTCGCAATACTGCGAGAATGACCTTTACATACAAACACGCATACACAACACAAACACAAACGCATACACACTCACCAACTAGTCAAAACAAGAAACAACAGTAATAACGAGTCAGATTTGTTACCACTAGCATAATCAATTGAAAACCCAAAATGTATAAATATGTATGATTGTATAAGAGAGGATTAGTATTCACGAAATAAATGGCCTTTATCCACTTTGTTATTTGTGTTTTCCTAATTATAAGAATAAATATATATATATATATATATATATATATATATATATATATATATATATATATATATGTTGTCAGTATAAGCGAAAATTGCATTAGGTAGCAATGGCAATTAATTCAGTTGACCGGAATTGTTATTATTGAGATCTCGTCAAGTAATGTGCCGAAATTCCCGCGAACGGAACTCGAACCGGCGCAAAACTTCGTTGGTGTCAGAGACTCTTTCCACTGCGCCCCATTGCCGCACTCTACACGCGATTCGAAGTTTTCACTTACGCGTAGCCTATTTTGAATCTCCTAAGACCTTAAGTACAAACGAGCGACCCCGAATCTATCGATGTACAACAGACAAAATGCTACTTAGTGAAGTTTTATGGATTTTAAGTTTAATGAAAGGATTCGCATAAGACAGCAAAGGCAGTTCATCAAGTAGACCAGTTGCGCTTTCATTGAGAACCTTCTACCATTCACTAGAATGTGGCACAACCGGTAATATTTTCTTTTGAATTTCGCAATTATACCACTGAAAATTCCGGTAATTACTTGACGATTATACAATAAAGGCAAAATCGGTCTACTGGACGAATTGACTTTTCCACTTTGTGCAATGTTTACATTTTACTCAACATATATAAAACCAAAATCCTACCGTTCAACTTAAATTCAATAGAACTTCTACGGGTGGTTAAATATACCGACGGTAGACGGAAATGGGCATGCAGTATATAGCTCTTAATACGAAAACGAGTCGGCTATAAGATGATGTTGTAATTTTTGGTGGTTCAACGGGCATTAACTAATAAAATTAGGACCGAGCCGCGAATTTTCAGAGATGCTGTTGATTAGGCCGGTTTGACATCGTGCACTCATAGCACAGTAGCTATTGTTCCGCTTTACGTTGGAGATAGCTGTGTGGACTAGTCACATCGTTGCCTTATGGAAATTTGGAAGCCAATTACCGGGTTATCCTTGAGATCTATTATTTACAGGAGGCTGATTACACGTTAAGTTATGACCCTTTGCTGAAAAGGGATACAGCAAAAACTTGGTGGCGGGTACTGGTTTCATTCAGAAACTAATAACCCGTTCTTCTGTTCAATAATTGACGCTTTATTGGAAGCAACGCAGCGCAGCCATGGTGATAGTTATTGGTAACTGTGTTTACGGCGGACAAAATCAATAATCCGCACGCCCAGAATTGATGTGATGACTCGTCATTGCACAGAGATGAGCAACACCAACATAGCAGTTAGTTTATGTATTCTATACGCGCTTGTGGAGCAAATAATCGTGCGCCAAGAACTAAATAGATGACCCTCCGTTGAGAAGGAACCAGCACACGGGGTTTTAGTGCTGTATACTCTGTCCTTGTTAAATGAGTATCTTGGCATGGTGGCCCACGCAGATGGCTAATCAAGATCATCAAGCTGAGGCGAGCTGTTGTTAAGATCTAGCTGCACATTACGGCGTATCAGCCTTATCTGTCGATGAGAAGAATAATATTATAGTGAAGCTAGGCAGAGCTGACTACCTTGCTGGGTCGTCATAGAGAAGTTCAGATGCTTAGCTGGCTGACTAGTTAATCATTATCATGTAAATTTTAACTGCTTCATTTTTATAATACACAGAAATTGCGTTATAAACGGTTTAGCCTTGGCTTATTCAGTTTTGGACTATATTTATATTCTTTTGCGAGCATACTGATTTTGATCGTCCAGAAAATATTCATTTATATTTTTCTGACCATTTACTTGTCTATAGATTTGCTGGAGTAAAAGGTGTTCAGAAATAGTGTTAACTCTCGATTTTGGTGAACTTTAGTAAAAACTGAAATCCATTGTGTCTTTTCGGTAATATAATGCTGGTATCAGTTACTAACACTATAGCCATAGTGTTGGTACTCTTTACAAGCTTGGTAGATTTATTATATGTAGTGAGTTGGCTTTGATGTCGCATTTTCGAGACTTTATATGATGTAAGCTTCACTACTGCAGGTTTGCACATTCCTTTAGGAGATTGTACCGTCCTATTTTCTCACGTTCCTCACCAAAATATATATTGGGTAAAGGGCGTAATACCGGCTCCCACTGATGAGTCGCCAGTAAGCAAGAAACTTATTTGTTTCCAGGTGCGCAACACCAAATACACAATTGTATATATATTAGTTCTCCGCCACAAACAGTATACAACTGATTAATCTATCGTATATTTTGCGCTTTATTTTAGACCACCCACGTTATTAGCGTCAGAAGCTGTTAATTACCTTATCCAATTTGAACTATTGTCGATAGATAGAAAGTGTGAGCTATTATTTAATCACTTCCTCGATTAATCGATCCCTAGAATTTAAGATAGTGAGATTCGCGTAGATACAATTTATGTTTTTATGTGCGAAATTTTGGATTACATGCGATAATTATGTTTGTGTGCGTTAATTCGAACACGCAGTTTATAGAATTATTCTAATAATAATTGTGTAAGCCGACTATATAAGTCGGAAATGGTTACCATTTTAGTTTCTATAAACTGTTATTAAAATTATTACTTGTCTATCTTGACTTCGTCTGTGGAACAGGTGCAGTTGCCAAAGTCAGAATGAATTAACTGAAAACATATTTCGTTTATTAGAAAAGTGATAAGTGGAACAGCTTTAAGTGTACACCGTGCCGTATTTGATAACAGTATTTCCTTAGATAAATGGAGATACGAGAGTCTTGAACAACTAGCTTCATTCAAGTTATGGGCCGTATTACTTAAAAATGAAAAATATTGAATCAAACCACCGATAGACCAGAAAAGGCAGTAAGGAACCCAATGTGTGTACGACAGACAGAATCATCGTTGCTAAGCAGGTCTGACACCTATTGACAGTTCTCCTCGCTCTCTTAAGCGCACGGCAAAGGCTCTTAAAACATCCATAAAAAATGTTAAATTTTGCATATACAAGAAAAAAAAGGCATCTGAAAATTAATTATTCGCTTTCTCAAAAAGAAAAGATATAATATCTTTCAACATAACCAACAAGAAAAAAAATTATTTAACATCGTTAATAAGCTCACAGCCAACACATGAGTTATGCTTTTCATGCGAAGAAAACGTTTAAATGTGCACCTAAAACGCACTGTTGTTGCTTCTTCAATTTAAGTGCTTCGAAAGAATGCGATCTATTTTAAAATATGCGAAATCGACTGATTGAAGTGAGTGCAGAACACATTCAGTGGTTTCAAGCAAAATATAAACTCGCAGTTATTTCACCAAGCCTTAGCGACGGACTCAACTGGAGCCATTAGTGTTGGAGACTGTAATTCAGACAATTTGTTTGATTATGTATGTGATAGAATGCATATTTGCGTATACTTAAGTGTTCAATAATGCATGTATGTTTCAATCTATGTATGCATGTGTGTATTTATATGTGCATGAATATATGCATGCATATTTTGTATGTATGTCTGTGTGTATGATTTTAAGCATGCAAATAGGTACATTTGAACGTATACACAAGTGTAAATATATATATGCAATATGTGTATATACACGCGTGTATTTATGCATATGTGCATATGCTTATGCAACATCTGTGATAGTTATCATAATCACGTGCAACAATACAAAGCCATTAGTAAATAATGCTTCACTGCCATATAAGGATAAGAAAATTTTTTTTTAAATATGAAAATTAAAGAAATGTGCAAATAACAATAAAAATATTAATCTAGACACACACATGATTAAAAATAAATTTATGAGGAGGAGGATCTAGTTACTATGTGTATATTTGTCTAGGTAAACTAAACCTCTGCGCAATACCATTATTGACGAGTCAGCTTAAAGGCAAGGCTACATTGGATAGTTGCATTTTATTGCAGGTCTTTAAACAAGTGGTATATATATATATATATATATATATATATATATATATATATATATATGTAAAAATGTTAGTTTAAAATAAACATCGTGCAGTGCAGAAAAGGCAATTAATCCAACAGACCGATATCGTCTTTATTGTGAAACTCGTCAAATGCTGTCCAGAATTTGTCGTGGACGTCACTCGAACCTGGGCACGATCGCTTCAGAGTCTATGACTATACACAGCGCCACCAAAACGCACATGTTAGTATACAAGTGAAAATTGTGTCAAGCGTTGGACACGGTAGCTCGGTGGTTAGAGCGACAGACTTCGAAGCGGTCGTGTCCAGGTATGAGCTTTGCCAACGGCCATTTTCTGGGCAGTACTTGAAGAGTTCCTAACAAGGACGAAACCGATCTACTGGGTGGATTGTCTTTTCTACACTATACAACACTTGGTTCATACTGGCATATGCATGTACAACTGGACAGATTGGTGTTTATATCAAACTCGCAAACTTGATTAACATAATACAAAAAAAAACAGCATTACCACACAAAGCGTACCATTCTTCCGAAACCACCGTGCACGACCGCCAGGCCATCACGCAGATCAGCTATCTGAAAATCAAATTGTATATGAAAATAAAAAATTAAATCGCAATCGTTATTACAAAAATTAACTATTTGCGTATCCAATGTGCCTATTTTAGGTATGTATAACCTAGATCAGAAGCTATGCCAAATGAGCTCTACCTGAAAGGAAAATTGACCGAAGCCTGCGGCTCGGGTAGCACAGTGGATGGGTGCAAGCATCATAAAGCAAGTGCGACTGGTTCGAGTCGCATTCGTGGTGATTCAGGCAAAAAGTTGATGCGCGCGCAATAATATTGGCTAGCCTATTCAAAGCTTAGTCTAGACTGACGACATATACATACTAAAATCCTGCTAAAATACTTCAACTCAATATCCCTTCCCCATGTGGCATGGTGTCTATTCTATAATGTCAGAATGGCGGATGCCAGTTGCAACCACAAGTCGAAAGTTATGTCAAATTGGCTCCACTTGAAAGAAAAACTGATAAAAATCTGAAGAAGGTATATAATTGAAATTACACAACGATATACATATTAGTCCAAAATGTTTTAAAAAGGCAAACGTATCCAAACACAATTTTTCATGGGGCTTGTAAAGACACATCGATTATATATATATATATATATAATATATATATATATATATGTGTGTGTGTGTGTGTGTGTGTTTGAACATTGACAGTTCTTTTATCCAAGTTTGGCTGCGCTTTAGACGAATTGCAAGCAAATGTGCCAGGTATACGGCGCAACACGAGGAGACCCGCCTACTTGATGTATGAAATCGGATATCATATGGAATTCTTTAAATCAAGTTTGCGAGCTTGAAGTAAACACCAATCCTATTGTATTTAACCAGTCGTCAAACAACATAGCAAAACTACCGCCAGTCGCAACGCACTGACGCGTTTCGATCTTCCATGATCATCATCAGAGTACGACTGGCCACGAATCAAAATACACAACGAAAATTTTTTTAATGTTGTTCGACAACTGGTTAAATACAATAGGATTGGTGTTTACTTCAAGCTCGCAAACTTGATTTAATGAATTGTTACCACCACCCGCGCAATCAATTTTTTAAAATTGCATTGCCTATATATGTATATGTGGCGAAAGCTGCAAACAGTTAATGTTCGTGACTGCATAGAAATTGTGCAGCCGACATTTCCAGTCAAGTTCAATGTATGCAAGACTGCTAGAGGTGAGAGCCGCATATCTAAATTTGATTTCCATATATATTCAATGCGGTTTGATCCTCGATAGTCAGTTTGCCGTCGTACTCTGATGATGATCATGGAAGGTCGAAACGCGTCAGTGCGTTGCGGCTGGCGTTAGTTTGTTATGTTGTTCGACGACTGGTTAAATACAATGGGATTGGTGTTTACTTCAAGCTCGCAAACTTGATTTAAAAAATTGTCACGACCACCAGCGCAATATTATATATATATATATATATATATATATATATATATATATATATATATATATATATATATAACAAATAATAATCGTTCACTAATTTTCATGCTTGGTCTCCATCTGATGAAGTGAATCTTATAGACAGTATAAATTTTTATCATTTCCAACAGTCGAACGACTGTTGGTAGTTAATCGGGTTAACTTGTGTGTGTATGAGTTTGTTTTTTGTGCGGGCATGTTGATTCTCATTGAACAACTGTGCAATTCTTGATACCTACATAGATATAAGCAGACGCCGAAATCTGCTGCTTAGTGAGTTCCAGAACAGCTTAAGCAATTAAAATAGCATTAGCCAACCTGCTAACTGAATCTAGTTTGCCTCTAAAATCCACATATTCTTGTTACTACAAGTGTTTCGTAAGTGAGAGTACCGTATGGATCGAACGGAAAACATCGTGAAAGAAATCCGGTCACGAGAATGCTGCAATCACAGTCATTCATCAGGGTTACCCCGGCAACCCGTTGACCAGAATTTTCGTGTCTTTCTGGGACCCTATCCCAGCCTAAACAATCGTTGTGCTTTAAAAAGAGGTAACAATGTCAGCTTATCGATGAGCAGCCAAACTGAAATTGTCGCCTCGTAAACTTTATTGCTATCAATGCGTAGTGACAATTAGCAGATGATGACAACAAACTTAACGCAGCAGATGCGTCTTTGAATATAATAAACTGGATCACCGTACTATGGTACGCAATTTACAATGCTTCAGTGAAACAAATATACACTCGCAGTCAACTCTACTTAAATAAATTCGATTGGGTGCATTGAGAAATGAACGAAATGCAGAAGCCGATAATCCAGTACTATTATCTTACGCAGTTCAGAAAAACAAAAGGCTTCTGATTTAAATTGAATATAAGAACCCTGATTCAGTTATTTAGCTTTATACTGCGCCACAAGGACACATTCTGGACATGCATTTCGGGTGCACTATAAGCGTAAACCGGTCATCAGCGCAAATCTCTCTACCAGGAGACAATACATAGATGTAAACACTTCTTCGACAACACTGTTGAAGTAAGATGGCGGCAACGTAATATTTTTAATAAACAGTCACGATATCATAAAGCATCATTACAACCGTAGCCATAGAAATTCCGGCCTGACGACCGGCGGGCACAAGTTAGTCAGCCTGGAAATGGTAGCATGAACCTTGCCGAGTCTAATATGGGCACAGCCAGCATCTCGTGTTATGTGAAGCCTCGAGTTTTGTCTAAATGCGCGGTAACATTTATTGTTAAATGTGTAGTGACGGAATGAGAACAAGCGTGCCAGACGCGAAGGGCAAGTTTCGGCTGCTGAAGGAAACTTTGGCCACTGGCATCTGGGGAGATAGAGCTCATCAACCTTGGTTGGCAGACTATTTAGGGAAAGGGAAACTCCGAATAAAAACCATCCTTGCTAGGAATGGGTGACCTAGTGTTCTTTTACAGTTCACATTTAACCACGAACAACTTATGGTTATATGGCAATAAAAAATCAGTCGCTTTTGGCTTTTGTATGACTGTGCATAACTGATGTGACATTACAACCAAATGGAATAATGATGATTAATTGCACATAATTGTAAACTCTTGTTTATAGTTATAGGTAACGATTTCTAGTGGACGTTTCTGTTGTGTTGATTTCATTATCATACACAGGCAAGAGTAACTCTAACAGTGCAAGGGCGCTACTAATACAGCCAAATGAGCCGTAAAAGTGCACAGACTATCACACAAACGGCCATGTCAAGTCCACAACGGTAGATATTTTGGATAGGTGCGAGGGCTGGAAATCAATTGATTTTCCAAAGCTGCTGGTTTCATTAAAAATCATCAGTTAATCTTGTATCAGGCCCCAGTCGTGTCGTGTGAAACGCGAAATAGGAGCCAGTACTGATTGAGGGGGCACCACTTGTACCAAATTCCCAAGAAACTCCATGAAATATCAATGGAGCCGGCTTATCCTTCAAAAGGAGTCAGCCGCAGTAAAGTAAAGTATAAACACTGCTGACTGCCTTCATCTAGACACAAGTCCTCATAGACCATAGGCTAACGACAAGAGCGGCGTTAAAAATGTATTGTCATATACCTTTATATATATATATATATATATATATATTAGTGTGTGTACTATGTACCACATGAGCCCGACGACGGCACCATGACTCGGCGTGTGTTCCCCGCCACAAAAGGGTTCAACAGCCACAGGATTACATGGACTCCTGGACAGTACCCCGTACTTCCGAATGGCGAATGAGCTCTCAACAGCCACCGGCAACCATGCAACTTACTGCTGCCTTGCAGACTGCGCTTGGATGTGCAAAGGCTAGAGGTGCGTCCTCGATCAAAAAGCCGAGTGGTCAGGGGACACCAATTGTACCAAATTCCCAAGAAACTCCATGAAATGCCATTGGAGCCGGCTTATCCTCCAAAAGGAGTCAGCCGCAGTAAAGTAAAAAGTAAAGTGATCACGTGCGCAAATGTTGATAACTGATGATTCGACCTGGCCTGAGTGTAAAGGCTTGTACAAATGCGCGGTACCCGTCACACTTCCACTCTGATGGACTTCCTCACACCAAATAGGCCTATGGCAGTAGATCAACCTCCTCGCTAGGAATAGGCGGTCAAACGTTGTCTCACGGACAACAAATATCCAAATGAGAAAAAAAAATTATTGCCAATATTCTATGACAGTAAATTAACCGTTATTGTATGCCGATAAAATAATTGTGTATTGTGGAGAAGAGGATGTGCGGATACGCATAAAAGGTAAATGCATTTTTTAAATCAGTAGAGAAAGGTAAGGCTCAAATCGGCATCACGCTTACTTGTCCAATCATTTCTATGTCTTTGTAGGCGTAAATCGAGACAGCCTGACCAGTTGTACGACAAATTTGCTCCAGTCCAAGCGGACTGGCTTCCAGCTGGACGGGATACTCAGTGCCATTCCAACTGTGCTTTATTGCGTTGACTCGCTAAAAGCATGCAGAAAAACAACACAAAAGCTGTTATCAATAACAGGGGAAAAACAAATCCCGAAATTAACCGAGTAGAAACCAAAGAAGATCACTGAAAGTGTTGGCTGTGTCGATTGTAAAATATCAAAAATCAAATTATTACACCCAATCAATGTTAACAGCAGATGTGGCCAGAAATCCATACCGAACGCGACTGAACTTATCCTCCACGACATCAACATACACAGCAATAGACCATCAGTTAAAAACATATGCGTCATTAACACAAAGCCATTGAAAACAACTATAGGGTTTATTATGCCCCGAGGTGACAGGTTCTTTAGACTCCGTTTTCCTTATCCTTGACGGTGAACCAATCAAGGCTGATGAGCACCGTCTGCGCGGAGGATCTGATTCGAAGGCACCAAACGTTAATGCGTTTAGCAAACTCGATTCCACATTGTCATCCCTCAATAAGCAATAAGGCATCATGCGCCAAACTTGCCCTCCACGTTTGGTAGCTTGTTCTCAATTTTCACTCTTCGTTAAGCAACAAACAGGCACCATTCGCCGAAGTTCCTCACCGCGTCTGGCCGCTTGCTTTCAATTTTCAAGGAAGCGTTATTCGCCAGTCTTCTTTGGACAACGATAGTTACCCCCCCCCCCTCCTAGCTCACGTCTGGCCGCTTGCTCTCATTTTGTGATCGTCCATTAAGCCCTGAGCGTCGAGTGCACATTAAAACATAATTAAAAACTTCACATGAGAAATGGAAATTGTATCTAGCCCGACTAGCTGGAGAATGTTGTCTATTGACAACAGGTCAAACAAGACAGTTTTTCTGTTATGCAGCTGGATTTCATTAACTAGAAATACGAATAGGACTCATTGCATGATAACGCATTCTGTAGCTAAGCAAAAACACTTAAGTTGAAAGAAACGACTGTCAATGCAGAAGAAGTCAATGATATTGTGAAAGGTGCTCAAGTTTACAATATCAGGCACAATATTGATGGAAAACAATGTATCCATATCAGCTCTTTTCTCAACTACGTCCAAATTCCAAATTAAATCAAAAGGCTTGCACAGATCCATGCGCAACAGAATTTCATTAAAAATTAACAATTATAAAGAGAAAACCGCCTTACAAGCAGCTTCGAGGACCTTCGTGTGACTGCAAGTTATTGTTACATCACCAAAAGAAGAGCTTCGAAAGCAAACGCAGAGCAAAAACGAAGGCTCACCTTATCACCACCCAGACAGTGAATATAGACAATTTTGAGTGCTTGACGAACTGCGGTTCATCACTTACAGTGATCCGAACTTCGGCAGTCTAATTGACCATCTCTAAATAGTTGAATACCAAGAGGTTTCGAAGCTTTGCTGCAACCTCTAACATATAAGAAAACCAGATATTTATAAGTTGCATTTACTAGATGGCTGGCTTCAGACTCAAATTAGAGCCCAAAAGTACGAATGCGATCTCACCAGGGCCTCCTAATTCTGTGATGCCATTTGAAGAGTTCTGATGCTAGGAGAGATAGTGGATAGACATTCGACATTAATTTTCAAGGAGTGGGTCAATGACCGACAAAGTTGTCCAATAATAATAACTAGCGGAAGCTGGAAGGTTTCGCAATAGGAAAGTAGCAGAAGTGTCTTAGGCCACATATGAGGCCTGAATGAGGCATTGAAGAGTGCTTTCAAAACCCTTGAAATGCTGGGTGCAAGTAAGGTGAGCATATCAGATGTATGGTTTTCTAGCCATGACAGACTGATCGCCTGCCAATAGAAGGAACCACAAATGCCAAAAACCAAGTAATATTCAATAATATTGAGGTCGCATTGTCAAAGTCTTTATGCGAAGTTCACGTCGCCGATATTCACCCCGAAGTTTGTTGCTATGACCGCAGCAAAGACGGGCATCAACAGCACAATTGAAGGAGGCGTGATTAAAGGCACATCCTGACCCAATGCTAGAACCATTCGCAACAGGTTATGAAAACTCCTTACTGGTGAAAAAACAGGGTTCAAATAGTTGAAAAGTGTTGGCCAAAGCGCCATTTTTATGCTTACCTCGCCATAGCATTTAGTCTATGAAAAAAATTATGGTGCAACGAGAGTACGACGTGGCGCATTAATTTGGTCCATGTGTTTGAATTCCGGTCAAAAAATGGCATTAAAATAGCCTAATTCTAGCTAACAACAAATAAGTCTGCGTACAATAGCAAGGCCCAACTTCAATACAACACAGAGCCAATTGATACCACGATAGATGGCCAACACAGTGGAAATCTTGCATTCATTTGGAAAATCTTTCTTACAATAGTTTGAGGCAAAAAATTTTTTAACGGTTTCTGAACAGTCGTTCAAATTTTTTCAAGTCGTACCTTCACTTTATATTCCCTTATAAGACGTCAAAGCTGTCATCTAATAAAAATTAAGAATTTTCAAATCCAACCTAGTAACCAGATCGCGGGCCAAATATCTCGCAAACAACATGGTTTGCTAGGTGTTACGGATTTAGGAGAATATGGCAGTTCTGAAAGGATTGCGCTTCAGAAAGTGGTGTTGACAGTACTTCGCTATTATACGTTGTAACTGAGCAAATAGTTCGAGGTTGAAATGCTACGATGCCACCCACAAATTATTAGCAAAATTAATGCAATGTCGAGTTTCATCAACTGCATCACAGAAATTGACTCGTTAGTAAATTTATGAATCAGGATGCTGATTTAAACTTAGTTTTACGGCAGGTACTGCATGTTAGAAGCTATAGTATTAAATTAGTTACAGATAAGTCACAGGTTTAATCGGCAGAAACCCAGCTGCGGCTTGCTTAAGATGTACTTCCATCACCTACCATCCTCACCTTACAATGAAGTGGTCTATCGGAATACGACAACACAACACGTGACATTTGTATGATCTGCATCTATAACTCTTACAGTAAGATGCCGATTAAGATGTTAAAATATTTACTTCAGTTCGACTAGATATAAACAAAGGTGAACATGGAGATACCGATACAATTACCACTACGAATTTTAGTCAGAATTTATCCTCCGAAACTGGGATCCCACGTGGATTTAACCAGCGTTGAAATCACTGGCATACGGTCGGGAGTCTAAACGCAGCCCAAGGCGTGAGATATAAGTTGAAATCTTCCAAATGGAAGCCATGTTTGCAAATAGATTGAAAGCTTTACGTCGCCGAGTACAAGGTCACGCTAAACACAATTTTCACTTATATACTAACCAATGCATTTTGGTTAGCCTTTCTTTCCAGAGCAGCCTACAATTCATCTCTTTAGACCTAATGTTTCAACTAGCCATTCGAAATCTGTTATTACAGAAAAGACACCACAATACCTATGGAAGTGTTATTAAATTGCACATTTATTATGGTTGCGTGTGGGTAGAGTAATTATTTAAATCAGTTGGGACTTCGTATAAACACTAATCCTATTATATATATATATATATATATATATACTATCATTAACTAATTAGTAGACAGAGACACCTGCATTGAATAAATGAAAGTAAGTTAATTTGTGAATATTTTTTGTAAGATGTCGACGAAGTCCATTGTTTAAGTTTAATTATACAAAAGCTAAAATTTCATGGCTTGCCAAATATATAAATGACATTTTGTTGAGGTTTTATTATTAAAGTCAAATTAAGTTAGAAGCGTTGCCTTGAGAAGCTATTAAATGTTTCTGAATATGTCATATTTTCCCTGTTGTCTTCCTTCTTATACTTATTTTAGTGTCAGCTAGTTACCTATCCGAGTTAGTAACACCGTCTATTTGCGGAAAGTGTATACGCTTGTTTCTCGTGGACATGCTTCTACGTTTTGTCTATTTTGTTCGGGTGTCGGCAAGAGGAGTAAAATCGGAGGAATGTAACACAGAGAGGTTCAAAAGCGAAAACAGTATCAGAAGAGCTTTAAAGGAAATCAAATTCGAACATTGAAACACGGATGATCTTTGCGGAAATGTGCCGCCATGGATAGATTCACAGACTTGGAAGAAAACATGCCCAGGTTCCAGCTTTGTCCGCAGCAACAGTCCAGAGAGTACTTGAAGAGTTCCCAATGTGAACAGAACCGGTCTACTACACAAATTGCTTTTGCTACCTAATACAATACGTAGTTTATGTTGACAAATGTAAATATAATTGGATTGGGGCTAATATGAAGCACAAAACCTTGATTAAAAAAATTTGTATCTACCCCAGCGCAATCAGTGATTGTTTAGCCACATTAAATAACGCGCCAATAAAAAATGAAACCATACACAGATGCAGCCTATATAATACAGCCTCAACAGGCTTCATTCATTCACCTGGAAAACCGTGTATAGTCCACGAGCAATCTAGATTTTTGTACAGTTAATTTATGTGAAATGAATTGATAAAGATGTTACTGAAATATATATTGATATTCCAGTTAAATACTGTTTGTTGCGAAGAGCTAATATATATGCAAGTATGTATTAGGTTTTGCGAACCTAGTAACAAATTAGTTCAGTTGTGACCAGAAGGATAAACCAAAGGCAGCATGAACGGAAAGTATAATCTCATGCACATTCGTTTCGTGCTTACTGGCGACTCATCAGTAGGAGCCGGTATTACGCCCTTTAACCACTATATATTTGGTAGAAGAATGTGAAATAATAGGACAGTACAATCTCCTAGACGAATGTGTAAACCTGTAATAGTGAAGCTAACATAATCTGAAGTCAACGACAATACGACTTCAATGCTAACTCACCATATATAATATATATACCGAGTCTGTAAAGGATACTAACACTATGGCCATTGTGTTATTAACTGATACCTTTTTTGAAATCGATGAGTACCGGATACTAACACTATGGTTTCCGAGTCGGTACATGATACCAACCTGATGGATATGAATTTATGCTAAAGTTCACTCAACTTGAGAATTACAACAATTTCCGAACACCTGTTACTCCACTTAAACCATACACTCTGGCCTTCATCGATATCAGTTATTACATTTCGCGGTAAGCATGGCATCATTCAATTCAATATATTGCAGTTAAATACTGTTTGTTGCGAAGAACTAATATATATGCAAGTATGTATTAGGTTTTGCGACCTAGTAACAAATTAGTTCAGTTGTGACCAGAAGGATAAACCAAAGGCAGCATAAACGGAAAGTATAATCTCATGCACATTCGTTTCGTGCTTACTGGCGACTCATCAGAAGGAGCCGGTATTACGCCCTTTAACCACTATATGTTTGGTAGAATAATGTGGAATAATAGGACGGTACAATCACCTAGATGAATGTGTAAACCTGTAATAGTGAAGCTAACATAATCTAAAGTCAACGACAATGCGACTTCATGCTAACTCACACTATATAATATATATACCGAGTCTGTAAAGGATACTAACACTATGGCTATTGTGTTAGTAACTGATACCTTTTTTAAATCGTTGAGTACCGGATACTAACACTATGGTTTCCGAGTCGGTACATGATACCAACCCTTATGGATATAAATTTATGCTAAAGTTCACCCAAATTGAGAATTACAACAATTTCCGAACACCTGTTACTCCAGCTAAGCCATACACTCTGGCCTTCATCGATATCAGTTATCCCATTTCGCGGTAAGCATGACATGATTCAATTCAATATATTACAGTTAAATACTGTTTTGTTGCGAAGAACTAATATATATGCAAGTATGTATTAGGTTTTGCGAACCTAGTAACAAATTAGTTCAGTTGTGACCAGAGGATAAACCAAAGGCAGCATGAACGAAAGTATAATCTCGTGCACATTCGTTTCGTGCTTACTGGCGACTCATCAGTAGGAGCCGGTATTACGCCCTTTAACCACTATATATTTGGTAGAAGAATGTGGAATAATAGGACAGTACAATCTCCTAGACGAATGTGTAAACCTGTAATAGTGAAGCTAACATAATCTGAAGTCAACGACAATACGACTTCAATGCTAACTCACACTATAATATATATACCGAGTCTGTAAAGGATACTAAAACTATGGCCATTGTGTTAGTAACTGATACCTTTTTTGAAATCGATGAGTACCGGATACTAACACTATGGTTTCCGAGTCGGTACATGATACCAACCTGATGGATATAAATTTATGCTAAAGTTCACTCAACTTGAGAATTACAACAATTTCCGAACACCTGTTACTCCAGTTAAACCATACACTCTGGCCTTCATCGATATCAGTTATCACATTTCGCGGTAAGCATGACATCATTCAATTCAGTATATTCCAGTTAAATACTGTTTGTTGCGAAGAACTAATATATATGCAAGTATGTATTAGGTTTTGCGAACCCAGTAACAAATTAGTTCAGTTGTGACCAGAAGGATAAACCAAAGGCAGCATGAACGGAAAGTATAATCTCATGCACATTCGTTTCGTGCTTACTGGCGACTCATCAGTAGGAGCCGGTATTACGCCCTTTAACCACTATATATTCGGTAGAAGAATGTGGAATAATAGGACGGTACAATCTCCTAGACGAATGTGTAAACCTGTAATAGTGAAGCTAACATAATCTGAAGTCAACGACAATACGACTTCAATGCTAACTCACACTATATAATATATATACCGAGTCTGTAAAGGATACTAACACTATGGCTATTGTGTTAGTAACTGATACCTTTTTTGAAATCGATGAGTACCGGATACTAACACTATGGTTTCCGAGTCGGTACATGATACCAACCTGATGGATATAAATTTATGCTAAAGTTCACCCAAATTGAGAATTACAACAATTTCCGAACACCTGTTACTCCAGTTAAACCATACACTCTGGCCTTCATCGATATCAGTTATCACATTTCGCGGTAAGCATGACATCATTCAATTCAATATATTACAGTTAAATACTGTTTGTTGCGAAGAACTAATATATATGCAAGTATGTATTAGGTTTTGCGAACCTAGTAACAAATTAGTTCAGTTGTGACCAGAAGGATAAACCAAAGGCAGCATGAACGGAAAGTATAATCTCATGCACATTCGTTTCGTGCTTACTGGCGACTCATCAGTAGGAGCCGGTATTACGCCCTTTAACCACTATATATTCGGTAGAAGAATGTGGAATAATAGGACGGTACAATCTCCTAGACGAATGTGTAAACCTGTAATAGTGAAGCTAACATAATCTAAAGTCAACGACAATACGACTTCAATGCTAACTCACACTATATAATATATATACCGAGTCTGTAAAGGATACTAACACTATGGCTATTGTGTTAGTAACTGATACCTATTTTTGAAATCGATTAGTACCGGATACTAACACTATGGTTTCCGAGTCGGTACATGATACCAACCTGATGGATATAAATTTATGCTAAAGTTCACCCAAATTGAGAATTACAACAATTTCCGAACACCTGTTACTCCAGTTAAACCATACACTCTGGCCTTCATCGATATCAGTTATCACATTTCGCGGTAAGCATGACATCATTCAATTCAATATATTACAGTTAAATACTGTTTGTTGCGAAGAACTAATATATATGCAAGTATGTATTAGGTTTTGCGAACCTAGTAACAAATTAGTTCAGTTGTGACCAGAAGGATAAACCAAAGGCAGCATGAACGGAAAGTATAATCTCATGCACATTCGTTTCGTGCTTACTGGCGACTCATCAGTAGGAGCCGGTATCACGCCCTTTAACCAGTATATATTTGGTAGAAGAATGTGGAATAATAGGACGGTACAATCTCCTAGACGAATGTGTAAACCTGTAATAGTGAAGCTAACATAATCTGAAGTCAACGACAATACGACTTCAATGCTAACTCACACTATATAGTATATATATACCGAGTCTGTAAAGGATACTAACACTATGGCCATTGTGTTAGTAACTGATACCTTTTTTGAAATCGATGAGTACCGGATACTAACACTATGGTTTCCGAGTCGGTACATGATACCAACCTGATGGATATAAATTTATGCTAAAGTTCACCCAAATTGAGAATTACAACAATTTCCGAACACCTGTTACTCCAGTTAAACCATACACTCCGGCCTTCATCGATATCAGTTATCAAATTTCGCGGTAACCATGACATCATTCAATTCAATATATTACAGTTAAATACTGTTTGTTGTGAAGATCTAATATATTTGAAAGTATGTATTAGGTTTTGCGAACCTAGTAACAAATTAGTTCAGTTGTGACCAGAAGGATAAACCAAAGGCAGCATGAACGGAAAGTATAATCTCATGCACATTCGTTTCGTGCTTACTGGCGACTCATCAGTAGGAGCCGGTATTACGCCCTTTAACCACTATAAATTTGGTAGAAGAATGTGGAATAATAGGACGGTACAATCCCCTAGAAGAATGTGTAAAACTGTAATAGTGAAGCTAACATAATCTAAAGTCAACGACAATGCGACTTCAATGCTAACTCACACTATATAATATATATACCGAGTCTGTAAAGGATACTAACACTATGGCTATTGTGTTAGTAACTATCTTTTTTGACATCGATGAGTACCGGATACTAACACTATGGTTTCCGAGTCGGTACATGATACCAACCTGATGGATATAAATTTATGCTAAACTTCACCCAAATTGAGAATTACAACAATTTCCGAACACCTGTTACTCCAGTTAAACCATACACTCTGGCCTTCATCGATATCAGTCATCACATTTCGCGGTAAGCATGACATCATTCAATTCAATATATTACAGTTAAGTACTGTTTGTTGCGAAGAGCTAATATATATGCAAGTATGTATTAGGTTTTGCGAACCTAGTAACAAATTAGTTCAGTTGTGACCAGAAGGATAAACCAAAGGCAGCATGAACGGAAAGTATAATCTCATGCACATTCGTTTCGTGCTTACTGGCGTCTCATCAGTAGGAGCCGGTATTACGCCCTTTAACCACTATATATTTGGTAGAAGAATGTGGAATAATAGGACGGTACAATCTCCTAAACGAATGTGTAAACCTGTAATAGCGAAGCTAACATAATCTAAAGTCAACGACAATGCGACTTCAATGCTAGCTCACACTATATAATATATATACCGAGTCTGAAAAGGATACTAACACAATGGCTATTGTGTTAGTAACTGATACCTTTTTTGAAATCGATGAGTACCGGATACTAACACTATGGTTTCCGAGTCAGTACATGATACCAACCTGATGGATATAAATTTATGCTAAAGTTCACCCAAATTGAGAATTACAACAATTTCGAAACACCTGTTACTCCAGTTAAACCACACACTCTGGCCTTCATCGATATCAGTTATCACATTTCGCGGTAAGCATGACATCATTCAATTCAATATATAACAGTTAAATACTGTTTGTTGCGAAGATCTAATATATATGCAAGTATGTATTAGGTTTTGCGAACCTAGTAACAAATTAGTTCAGTTGTGACCAGAAGGATAAACCAAAGGCAGCATGAACGGAAAGTATAATCTCATGCACATTCGTTTCGTGCTTACTGGCGACTGATCAGTAGGAGCCGGTATTACGCCCTTTAACCACTATATATTTGGTAGAAGAATGTGGAATAATAGGACGGTACAATCTCCTAGATGAATGTGTAAACCTGCAATAGTGAAGCTAACATCATCTAAAGTCAACGACAATGCGACTTCAACGCTAACTCACACTATGTAATATATATACCGAGTCTGTAAAGGATACTAACACTATGGCTATTGTGTTAGTAACCGATACCAACATTATTGTACTGAAAAGGTACATGGTACTAACACTATGGTTTCCGAGTCGGTACATGATACCAACATGATGGATATCAATTTATGCTTTAGTTCACCGAAATTGAGAATTTTACATTTCCAGGAGCACAGATTGTGTTTGATATAAATTTGGTGGGCTCTCACTTGTTCCGTCACTCTGTAGCCCCCTATCAGCTGCTTGTCTATAAATGACATTGGAACCAGATTAACCGATTATTTTTCTAAATTTTAGGGACTTCATTTCCAGTCCCAACATTAGGGTAGACATCACACTCACAGAAAAATCCAACCTGTGGCAAATTTAATATCCTCATTCAAGACAGATCTATTTATATTTATTTTTTCTGAGTGTATGGCGTCAACTCTGAAGATGGGAATGGAAATAAAGTCCCGAAAATTTGTAAAAAAATGCGGAAAATCTGGATCCAATGTCATTTTCAGACAAGCGGCTGATGGACGGCTTCATAGGGACGGACCAAAGTAGGACCCATCAATCAAAGCCAAACAAAATTTGTGCACCTGAAAATATGAAGGAATCAAGATTTTAGCGACCTTCGAGTGCCACCAATTGTCCTGTACATTCAAAATGTGGAATCAAATTCAACTATGACAGCGCTGCTCAAGGAACAAGAACAATTAAGTTTTTTTTGCGGTTTGTTGCTTTCAACGTTGATTTTGTTTACCGTAAACTTCACCAGAAAATCTTGTTTAATTGAATAAATCTTTGTTCATATTTGAACGGAGATATTAATCCGCGCTCGTACTCATAAATTTGTCTGCAAGATTGTTTCTTCTAACAGTTGCTATAATAAATTTGGCGCGTTTATTCCGTTAATATTTGCATTTATTTTACATATTTTTGTATTTTGATTTTTAATTATATTTATAAAACTTTAAAAGAATCCTATTCAGATCTATTTTTATATATAAAAGCAGATCAGTAGTCCTCTCTATCAACTTTAGTTCCCCGCATTGTATCTATGAAATACGAGGCTTGCAAATCATTACCAGGTATATAAGAAAAACTCCAGACGTACATAAATAATTCTGTAGAATCATTCGATGTGTAAGATAGTCATTGACTAACAAGTTTGTTTATGAATTGTTCAACAATTTATTTAGCTGCATATCCTCGAGTCTGCGTATATAAAGAAGAATAAAGCAAGACTGTCACTGTTATAAAATCCTTTTTATTTCCTTAATTTGCATAATCAAACGCGCTCGTAAATGATTTAATTTTTTAAAAATATTTTCTATGATGCTTAATTTTACGATAATAAAAAATCGTATTATTCAGTATTTTGCAATACTAATCGTATTTTCAAGATGGGTGTAGAACAAATCAAAATGCGAAAAAGCGTGAAAAGATGTAGTAATTAAATAAATAAATTAGAGCACCAGCAGGAAATTTTACTCTACTCACACACAAAAAATAAAGTTATGTATCTAAAAATTATGAGAAATACAAAATTTATTATTTGGAGGCATGAAACAGTTGCTCACAGTACTTGATAAGCTGTCTAGGATGTGCTTGAAAATGAAGTTCGGTACCAGGGGAAATATTTAATCATAAAGTAAAGGTAATGTATAAATCATAGTTAAACCATTTTTATACGTATGCAATTTGAATTGAGAAATAAATCTGGAATTGAAACATACGTTTATTAAAACGAAGGTATGCACGAATAATAACACTGGCAGTACAATAAAACAAAACGAAGGAAACTCGCTTCTTTGACAAATAATCCTCTTATATAGATTAACACAAGTTACTTTTAATCACTTTTATGTTCCTGTAACAAATAAACAGACATACATATATATCCACATAACACTATACAAATAAAAAGCACAGTATCATCATACTTACAAATCAATGAATCTCACGTTCCAAAATTTTAAGAAGAGAATCATACAAAAATTATGAAAACGTAAATTGTCCTATCATATTTGGAAATGCCAGTTGGTGATGTAAATAATGTTAAGATTTTACACACAGAAACACACACGTGCGCGCGTATACCCTCCATCTATTTGCATCTGCTTAAATTTATGAAGTTTCTTCCTAAAAAATATAGAATCACAGACAACCTTTCTCTATTCATGGAACGTTTTTATTGCATACCTAGAATCATATCAACTGACAATCATGCTAATCGATAGACAAATTAATTCCGACTAGTTATATAATTAAGGTTGTTGATGTTGATTTGCTAGGTGATAACAAATGGCAGAGTAAGTTGAAAATTTTAACCGAAAATGAAATTCAAACACTGAGGCAAAACAAAAATCAATCATATGTCTAAATAACGAGGGCAATTGAAATAAGACAACATGAAAAAGCTAAGGAGGAATACAATAAAAAAAGTAATCGCGAAAACGGCTAATGCATAAATTGCTATTTCAGATAAAATTAAAGAAGCATTATAAGACATTACTCAAAATGAAAGACAAGTTAAATTAAGCCTTAGCGGCTAAAGAAAGCAAATTAATGAAATACACAAAGTTTAGATTATAATGCTGAATTCATTCGCGGTTCTATCAAATGTTTATCTTATTTATTCCGTTTCTGCTCATTAATGTTTGTTCTATAAAAAATGACTATTTCTATATTCTATAACGAAGAAATTTAGACATTTTAAAGTCCTTAGTGGCTCATTAGTTAGATCACTAGATTTCGAAACAGACGTGCCCATGTGCGAGCCCTATCCACGGCAAATTTTGGGCAGTACGTGATTTTTTCCCTGTAAGCCGAAAACAGTCTACTGGATGAATTGCGTTTTCTACATTATACAATTCTTAGTATATACCGACAAATATATGTACAAAATGGGATAGGTTTTTATATCGCAAAAGCAAACTTAATTTAATTTATCATCTTCAGAGGTTCTCCTTCAATTTGCACTTTTACTAACCTATATGCCTTTTTCAGGATTATATCACTTTGTGAAAATTAGTCAGCATTCGATTTCTACAATTCCTCTGACATAATCATTTTAATTATCTAGTCCTTAGCCTGAAACTGAAGCTTGATCGTTGGATCTTTATTTATTTTTTTAGAAACCTCGTTATGTTCAGTTGTTATATATTATTTCATCGTATGTTAATCGGTTCATCAAAACAGTTGCTCCTTATTTGCCAACTTTTAGACATGTCACATCATTAGTTATCAATAATTTATTAAGGTGTAACAATTTATAATCTGGTTTAAACGGATCTTCCTTACGATCAACTACCAAAAGGGCCATGTCCAATTCGAATTTCCTATTTTCCCTTTCAGGAAAATAATTGACAATATTTACTACTTTCGAATTAATCTCGACCTTAGGCGAGCATTCCATAGGAACTGAAGCATTTAGACCACTATTAATTATCTCTAGTTGTTCTATGTTAAGATGCTTTGAAGATAAATGAACAAATCTTAATGAAGAAATATCATTATCCATAGGTTTAAGTATTCCAATTCCCACGAGCTCTTAATTTTTGTCATGCTTGATTCTTATCCTCTATATTTTCTTTAAAACTCGTTTTATCACTAAACTCTTTTAATGAAGTAAAATTGTTCACCGGAAAATTATAAAACAAACATTTTATTATTTAAGTCTTCTCTCTAATTAACTTAAATTTACGGCTGTCATAGCCATTAAATAAAATTTCCAATTGGCCTCGGCATAACACATGTTTTATTGCCTTTCTAACATCATCGAACATAATAGGTAGTCTAAATTTAATAAAATTCAACAATTACATTGCAATTCAAAAAAAATTTATTAAAATCTATTTGAGAGACTTTCCTATGTATACGCACCTTATTTTCATTTGTAGGTATTAAACCAGGAGATTTTCTGACCGTTGCATTTAGTTTTTAATTTTGCTCTGAATGACAAAGTTTCTGTCAGCAGCGCAGATTAGTTTGGTGATATGGTGTTCTTAATATTTTGTCGAAGTTCTGTTCCTTATACCATAACATAGATTAAGAAGGTTGTAAAAATATCCCCATACGAATCCACAATACATTAACCAGGTTAATAAGATATTCAATTGAAATATAATCAAGAAATAATATCATGAATGCATGAGAAGCTGAAAAATTCGCTGGGCCAAATGTTCAATGAGGAATTCAATATTCGGAGTAAAAGATTAAATGTGTGATAGAACAGCGCACACATTCTAGATATGCAATGATAAAAACGCGCGCTGTCAAGATGAAACAATTTAACAGCTTAGAGAAACGTCGTAATCTTGCTAAACTTGCATTTTTGGCATACATTAACTGAGTATCTTTAAGAGAATGTAGAAAGATGTTAGATATATTCGTGTGCAATAATAAAATATCTTACAAAACTAAATAGCTCGTCAACTTCTGATAGATCATTTGACTTCATAACAACGTTCAATTGATATTTCTTGTTAACACGTAGATATTGAGATGCGACCAATTGTTCCTTTACAGTCCACATATAACCATGAAAGACTTATGGTTATATGGCAGTGAAACCTTAGTCACTTTTGGCTTGTGTATGGCTCTGCATGACGAAATTATATACATATGATTTGGAGGCTATATAAAGAACCTAATAAAATTACGCTAATGTAAATGAATCAAGGATAAAAACAATTAAAATAAAATAGTGAGATTAAATTAAAATAAGTATTTACAATGCACATTTTCAAGGGCTAAAGGAATTAATTAAGTTATGCGAAATAAACAAGGACAATAAATTAAACGAACATTGGTTGCGCGGGTGGTGGTAACAATTATTATAATCTAGGTTGCGGTCTTGATATAAACACCTGACCCATTAATTACTTATATATGTCAGTATAAACTAAGAATTGTATAGTGTAGGAAAGGCAATTCATACAATTCTTAGTTTATGCTGACATATGTAAGTAATTAATGGGTCAGGTGTTTATATCAAGACCGCAACCTTGATTTTAATAAAAGCACAATAAATGTTTAGACATACGCTTTGCAATATAAATTCAAATAAACGTTTGAAAATCATTTTCGAAAGGATCATTTAGCATCTATCCGCTTATTGGTATGTCTTTTATCAAAAATTCTTTTCTATTCCATTTTCAGATGTTTATGCAGCTGTTACATTCATAGAACCATCAGTAGGTTTTATCTTTATTGACGGCCTTGAACATTTTTACATTTGTCTTTGATTACTTGCAGAAATTCACACACAATCATTCCCATTTTTAATATTGCCTGCTACTCCTGTGGGGGGGGGGTGCTTGGCCAGGTCAGGCCAATTCATAATCACGTATTTACGTTCCACTTTGTGTTCTCGTCTGCGTACCTTAATCTGGCACATTGCAGAAACATTTCTAGCATAATATCATTACGTCACAACTAAACATAGACGCTATAGCTCCCGCATTGTTCCCGTTTTCAATGAAAAATGTAATTCAACTATTCGTTGTTTTAAAATCATTCACAAAATATTCGGTTGCGCGGTGTCTAATTTATCCGAATTTAAATATGACGATACACGACTATTCCTTCGTCTGGAACGCACAAAGTTTATCCAATTATAACATTATGACTTACTTTATTTCCTTACTGAAGGACGATTATGTGGATGAATATTTTAATTTATTTTTTTTACGTTTTATTTCTTAACACTGTGTGGTATCGTTCCAATATTTCCGGACACACTTATAGGGAAAATTTTATGCATTCAAATGCTGCTGGTACGGGAATGTTTGAAATTTAACAAACTAATAAATTTTAAATCGATAAGTATTCACCATGATATGCTAATCTAAATATGAGCATTATCAAAAACTCTGGATTGGATTGTACATTTTCTGCATAAATAAGTTGCTCTATTCTAAGTCCGATTCCACAAACGTGACCGGGTTACGTATTAAAGTCTTGGCGACTACTTGTAACTTATCGTAAGAATCTTTGTTTAGTTTATTATATAATTCGTCATTCATTGTAGTTTGAATAGTTTTAAAATGTTGTCCTAAACAGTTAATTTACTTTTAGCAGAAATCATACACAGTAGCAATTTAAATATTTAAATTTCACTTCTTTATAACGTTTAAATTTATTTTATTGCGATTTAACGAAACTATGGACACATCAAAGTCAAATGTTTCTTTAATTTGTGTTGATTTTGTTAATCTGAACTTAATTTAAAATAATCTAATTCAAAACGTGCATTCATTAAGAATATCAATGTTTGAGCCTCACCTCAGAACGCCAATTTGGCGATCTTCATGATTAATTGAGAGGTAACCTCCACTCTGTTAAAACATTACTGATTTAACATTATAACCATTCAATGATCTATAAAATTCCAAGCAATTACTCTTTATACATTTCTCATTCTCACGTCTTATACTTCTTTATTTCTCGAGGGATTCTAAGCTCTTTTAGATGTCTGAAATAAAATAAATAAAAATTGGAAGAATGGAATCTCGTAATTGGCTAACCGATTGCGCGCTTTCATTAGTCAAGTGTGTTGAATTTAAAATTACCTACAAAATGTCAGCGAAATAATTTTAAATGTTACATCGCAGGTGTAGACAACTAGTTCAGCCGTAAAGGCGACACCAGTAGGAGCAGGTCAGAGGTTGTTGCGTGGGAAATGCTTTGAGCGTAATTGGTTTACGGATTGCGCGCTCTCATTGGTCAAGAGTGTTGAATTTAAAATTATTTACAAATTGTCGACGAAAGTATTTGAACCATTAAATCACTTTCCTATTGAAAAAAGGCAAAGAGAAAAAATTTCTTCCTTGTGAGGTTTGACCAGTTCTGTAGGCCAGATGTCGAACCCAATTAAGAAACTTGCCTATAAGCTGCCTATAGGTTAACCAAAAATATATCGTAATGTGCTTATGCTGGGCTGGTGAATCCTTATTAATTGCTTCAGAAATGATGTGATACCAAATAACCACTAGTTATTTCAGCACAATGTTTTAGCCATAGTTGTCGGTCGTATTGCGTGAAACCCAAATAGAGCAGTGCTGAAAGCTGTTGAGCCGCAGCGTGAAAATTTGAAATTGAATTACAACAGACGATGGGAGGTTTAAGCTTTTTTCATGGACAGGCTTGATCGCCGTCAATGAAACGAGTCCGATACGAACAAAAGAGCTACAGTGTGCTCGATATTGTGGCCCATGTTATTTGTGAGTTAATATGTGGAATGCGTAAATAATGAACCTGCTGAATGCATGATAATTGACTATAATATGATATGAAACCGTTGAATAAATTTTGTTACTACACAAAGTTTTAGCTCTAAGTAGCTGGTTATTTAGCTTTCAACTGTATGGTGTATAAACAATACAAAAAGAAATTTAAATGTTAAAAATAAACAAATCAACTGTACTCGATCTTTGCCGCAGAAATTGTTTGATACCAAAGAACTATTCATCGACTTTACGCAATTGTAAAGTTGGTTACACCACGTGAGACAAGTGAGTTTAAAAAAATGAAGCCTTTGAATCCATATGAGGTGCTCACGTCATGTGAAATAGAGTGCAAGTGGTGCGCAAACAAATTAACATGTGATATGTAGAATAATGAAGTATAAAGTAGTGCAAAGTAAGTTATGAATTGGTTGAGTTTGTTGGCATGAAGGACTTGAAACGCAGGACCAAGCGTTTCGACAAAAATTTTCAACCTGTCTATGCTTATCAAAGTAGGTGTCGCACCTTGCATGATAACAAAATATTTTACATGTCTGCATAAAATCGCGTGCAAGCCGCGACTCTTAGGTTTCAGTGGTGCTACAGTAGAGTCGTTAAGAACGTGCACTTTCTTGCAGTTATGGAACTTCGGATAAACGAATACTGACCGAGGAGCATGTTTCTGCCACTGGGCTTACATGCTATTGAAATAAAGTCGAAGGCGAGACTCTTCGCATTGCAAGGGGCACTAATAGTTACGTATCATTCCTGGTCTCACTAATGTACGAGGATTTTAAAGCTGCTTTGAGTGTCCAATGTATTCACACTACAATACCATTAGACTGTGGGTGGTAGGAGGTGGTTTGGCTTAGAGTGCATCTCATGGACCACAAGTCATTTCTGAAACAATCGGAGTAGAAGAAATTATTTCTATTAATTATAACCTAATTGAGAATACAATAATGTGATATCTATACAGAGATAAAAAACAATGACTTTAATTGCCTAAATTGTGAGGAGAGGCTACGCCGCTGGCCATCTAGTGAATCTATCAATCATGGATAGAAGGTAGCTAAAACTTTGAAATTGAGTCAGAAGAACTATGTCAATGTGAACAATGACATGTCGTGACATATTTTATTCTTTCGGCATGTAGCACATTCGGAGAAACTTCGCTTAGCGATCTGTCTAAGTTTGTAACCTCAGAAAAGATCTTTTATGAATTTTACTCTCGCCTTACTACCTGGATGAGAAATAGAGTGAATAGAGTCAAAACATTTCTCTGAAGGCTGGTCGGCAAAAAAGGCTATATGGACTGCGTGCCCGTGAACTAGGAGGGATGGTGTTAATGTGGGCTCATTGAAAGTCATAGAATTGACCGTATATATAAATGGATATTTATGTACAAGTTGGGGGTATAAATATAAATATATATATGTATATATAGTTATTTACAATTATGGCTGATATATTATGTACTCAAGGTGGATCAAATTAACACACCTTGTTGCTTATATGTAATTTCTTATATGTACATGTATTGTTTATGTATGTATATATGTATTGTACACAGATATTTAAATGAAATACTTAAATTTATACTGGTTAGGAATATGAACAAATGGTTATTTAGCTGATATACCGTTCGTTATTACAGACCACTTATTCTGTCTTGTCCCAACGTGGGAGTCCAACTATATTATATCAACAGATTCATTTGCCTCACTCTCTTTTTGACCTATTTCAAAGAGGATGAGATTAGGTATACTGGGTATTGAGGATTACTGTTATATAATGCAAATGGAAATTTTGTTGATCCTTCTATGCGTCCGGAAAAGCAATTTAAGAAATTGTGTTGTCACGGATAGGTGTATATGTCAATTCATACGTACTGTTTATATTTATTCTATAAATGTCAATTTTAGATTAGAGTACACATATATGCGTTTTTCACTTTGTATGAGTGGATAGATTCAGACATACATTTGAGTATATTGAGGCAGACAAAAGAATAATATAGGAAGGCAACTAAGAATATTAGTTCAGTAGTGTAATAATAAAACACATTTTGTCACTCAAATTTTTTCGAGCCTCATTCGCTGTCTTAGCTACTTCTTTTTAGGAACCAAACTAGAAATAAACCAAATTGTTTTTCATTAAATCAAGTTGGCGAGCATGATATAAACAGCAATCTCACTGTATTTTACCATTCACATAACAAAGCAAAACTCACACCAATCCCACATTATTTTTGATGGATTCTTTTTAAAGTTCAAATTACTAGAAACAGAAACCATATTCACACAGATTGATTGGTAATCCAAATATAATGGTAGAATTAAGTAAATGTAGAGCCATATTTAAACACAACTTCTAGGTTTTGCTTAAATTCTTTAATATTAAATAGATTCTAAAATGTTGTTTGTGTCGCCCTTTATATTAGCTTACTTTTAATGTGAAATAATTAAAAAAGGTTTGAATGAAATCAAATACAAATTAGATTAGATTTTTTATCCTTGCAATATCCATGATGAAATTTTGTTTCCAATATATGTCCATGTAAACGATCATGATTTTCTGTTTAGTGGAAAACAAGCATTTTTATCCATTGCACGTTTAATGAAGCTGGACCAAGGCAATGACACAGCTACACGAACTTTTAATTCAACTCTAATGCAACGCTAAACTTTCGATTGTTGATAACGGGCCAATAATAGAGTATGCAATCTGAACTGAACATAGACCAATCACGTGCTACCTATGACGCACTGCTCAGACAAATGCGATTCACTTGTTACGCACACAAACGCTGTTCTACACAAACTTCGTCTCTGTCGCACTGCTCGCCATCAGTTATCTTATTCGCAGTTACTCTGTCACTCGTAGTGATGGCGTACACTTTGACAAACTTGATCATCTAATTGATTAATATGATTCACAAGATCGTTAGTCCCTTTGTCTTATCGCACATATTGCCTTGGCCCATTCTGTTTTTCCTGCCAACCTACTGGTTAATATCTCTTTGCCAACGATCACTTGACAAGACTTCCACTACCGCCTCTGTCACTAAAAAGCGGCAGGACTTGAAAACACTCATCTCTGCTTTAATAATTTTTTTCATTTATAACCTTTGCCAATTAACGTTTTAATGACACTCTTCGGTGTCAAAACAGTAAAATACTTTTTCTATTTGGTGTTGCGCAACTAGTAACAAATTAGTTCAAATAGCACCCAAAAGATAAATCGAAGTCAGCATGTAAGAAAGGTGTAATTTGATGTGCTCATTCGTTTCGTGCTTCCTAGCGACTCGTCAGTAGGAGCCGGTATTACGCCCTATGCCTATTATATATTTGGTCATGGAATGTGGGTCAATTGGACTGATGAGTCACCAGTTACTACGAAACGAATCTGCACATGAGAGTATACCATTCGTTCATGCTGACATTGGTTTATACTTGTGGTCCTATTTGAACTACTTTATTATAAAGTGCACAACACTTAATAAGCAATTATATATATGCATCTGTTCGTCGCAACAAACCGTATATAACTTTTATATATATAATAAAACGGTGTCATGATTACATCGAAACGTGATAACTGATATCGATCAAGGCCAGAATATATGTATTTGTTGTTGTATCAGGTGTTCAGAAGTAGTTGTAAGAAACAATGTTGGTCAAATTTAGCATAACCTGAAATCCGTTGTTTTGATACCATGTACCGACTCTGCATCCATGGTGTTAGTAGCATATATCTTTTCGGTACCAGAATGTTGGTATCGGAAACTGACACAAAAGTTATACTGTTGTACCCTATACAGGCTTGGAATATATTATATATAGTGAGTTGGCTTTGAAGTCTAATGTTCGAAGATTTTATATGAAGTTAGCTCTATTACTGTAAGTTTACACATTTGTATAGGAGGTGGTACCGACTAATTGTCCAAAATTCCTCATCCGATAGAACATAATTCCTGCTCCTACTGATGAGTCGTTAGTAAGCACGAAACGAATGTGCATATGAAAAGAAATCTTTCATTCAGGCTGACTTGGGTTTATCCTTCTATTCTTAATCGAACTTATTTGTTACTAGGTACGTAACATTTAGTTCATAATTGCATGTGTTAGCTCTCCACAACAAACAGTTTATAACAATTGAATTGCTTTACATGTCCACTTTGTGTGGTTTCTTTGAACCGTTATGCAAATAGAAACCATAAATCATAATTTAGGCACCAACGAACTGTCATTCATTTTAATTCTGCGAATAAAAGGCGATAATAAAAGTCAAGCGACATTTAATCTAATTGGTTCAGTATGAAATCAGCTGACAAAATTTTGTTGACAGTAGGTAATGAGTCAACAGTTTTTATTGGAAAAAGATTTTTACGAGTATATACTCTTAACGCATTAATTTAGTGTTTAATTCTTGTTTTCACTAAACTAATGTGTCCCTAGATACGCAAGGTGTAATAAAATTTAAATTATCACATGATTGTCGCAATAAAATAACAAAAAATTGATTTAGGATAAATACGCTGATGCCGCTGAAACCACATTAATTTATGCATTTGCGTTGATTGCGGATAGATATTGGAGATTGTATCAATTCATATTGTGCTCACAATATTTTTGTCTCAATAAGTCTCTATATAAGGAAAATTGTTCGCCATATCTAATTTTACGTTCATAGCTTCATATGCTATTGTGGAGAGTGATGGTTTTCAGTTGAATAACATATCTTCTGAATTTCAAATTCCGATTTTCTATTCATTTTACTTATTCTAGATTATGTCTAATATGTAGGCCTAGATGCCATTGTAATGGGTGTATAGCTCAAGTAGATGTTTAGCTGTGTCTATTTCGAAACAAAATTAATAATTAATTAAATATAAAAATTTGCCATAAACAAACCTGATCCGTAGAGGATTTGTGTTTTAATAGTTTCACGCCGTTTCAATATAAATTATAAACAGTTTGCGGCTTCGCTTCAAGAAGTGGCAGACTGATTTGTCCAGATTTAAAAAGCTACGAATATACTTAAGCAAAATAGAATTTAATATCTAATAGAAATCCTGCACAATGGCTTGGGTGAATTGTTAAAAGGCAAGTTCAAAACAAACAGGCGTTTTAAAGATCAGAAAAGAAAGCAAATTACATAATCAAAGGGACGCTTTTTCACGCACGGCACAGAAGAAATTTTAAATGGCATTAGCACGCACATTTAATGAAGCCAAACTACGAGTGTTATATAAAGTAACACATTTGACATTAACAGCAATTAAGAAGTTCAGTCGTTAATGTCAACCTCAAATATTACTCTAATCAAGGTTGCGATTTTGATATAAAAACCTGATCCATTGTGTATATACACTTATCCTTATAAACTAAGAATTATATTGTGTAGAAAAGGAAATTCATTCAGTAGACTAGTTTCGTCTTTATTGTAAACTCATTACGTACTGGCCAGAATTTTCCGAGAACAGTGTTGGAACCTGGGCACGTCTGCTTCGGAATCTGATGCTCTAACCACTGAGCCACCCATGCATATGTTCTCGATCAACAATTGTAGAACGATCAACAGTACAATTAATTATATTAATCAAAGATCATTTAAACTTAATAGCCGGTTTCAAATGAAATGGCGAATAGACTTCGCAAATGATCACGTCTGTGATAACTCACATTTCATCGGGTTTTAAGTTAGCCACATCTAAAACTCTGTGGATAAACAAACTCTAACCTGATATATGCAAGCAGAAAAAGCATGTCCAGACATTGAGCTCGAACTGGAAGTGAAGCTCGCAAATGATTGGATGTGTTCCAATATTACACTCTCCCAGTTCAACGTTTCTGTCTTTTTGCTTTTCTATATATATATATATATATATATATATATATATATATATATATATGTAACCACCCTGAGCTTGGTGCATGGGGTGGCTCAATGATTAGAGCACCAGGTTCCGAAGCAGACGTGCCCAAGTTCGAGCCCTGTCCGCGGCAATTTCTGGCCAGTACATGATGATTTTCAAATAAGGACGAAACCGGTCTACTGGATGAATTACCTTTTTTACACTTTACAATTCTTAGTTTATACTGACATATGTAAGTAATTAATGAGTCAGGTGCTTATATCAAGATCGAATCCTTGATTAGAATAATTGTTATCACCGTCCGTGCAACTAATATTTGTTTAAATTTAAGATCCGTCGAAATGTAATAGTTATCAACCCAGTTACCTAAATATCATTTATAATGATGAAATGCTTCAATGGAAAATCGAATTAACTGTTTTGACGAATTGGATAATTTTTATTATCTTTTTTTCTCTTCTGCAAGATCAAATGTAATATCTCTCAATTTCGTTTGTTTTTATATATTTTATCAAGTACAAATTATCTTGTTCATTTCAATCTGCTAGTGGCACAGCTTTTAAGGGAAATAACAAAATTTGTTTGTTTATTTAAATTAAATAAGTTATATTTTTTACGTGAAACTAAAAATCAAAGAAATATTTAAAAACTTATTATGGTATATTTTAGTAGCATAGTACAGAATATATAAACGAATAAAGCAGCTAATTCTCTTTCAGTTCAAACGAGTTAAAGGCTTCCCCAGAACAACATGATGTTTATAAGTTATGAATATTTTTAAGGTAAACAAGTACCACGATGAGGTTCTTGGGCATCATCATTATCATAATTATTATCTTCAAAAATATTACTTTACCGCTGTATAATAATCATGGTGTTACGTGTTTAAGACGACCACTGGGAAAGCTCCGCAATGTATGAATTCTGGTAGTGTTTCATTTTCATTGTTTTATCAGCACGAAAAGTACAACACCGTCATCATATTCCAGAATATAAGTATTTGTTGCCAATGTTCTAACAGATCTTATTCCAATTTTTTACTTATATGTGTTTTCAGCCCAGAATTTCAATTCTTTGAATTTTAAACACACATTACACAAGTGAGACTTTTCATTAATATAAAATCTAGTTTGCATAATTATTGCCATATTTTTCCGTATTAAAAGGAAATGATGATATTTTCAACAGTTCGATCTCAGAAGGAATATTACAAAATGTTTTACTTATGATATATAGTAGATAATGAAGTGAAACAATATCTGCTGAAAGATGTGAATTAAGTTTATATTTAGCGATTTTCCTATAACTTAATTTAAACTTCAATAACGGCCAGGGAATTACTTTGAAAATACATTAAGCTAAACATCATATATTTGAACTAACTATTGTATTGGAATATAATTAAATTTATTTGAACTCAACATGAATCAATTACACTCCAAACATTTTTGTTTCCCCTTTATTCTACCACACAAGCCATTTTAATTTTACAATAAATGTAGTCTTTCTCCGGAACAGAGTAGATTGAAATACTACATATGATGCACGGTTACACAAATTTAGCAAATTGATCGCGTTTAGCGTTATCTTCTTGCAGGTTTCCAATCATCCCTGTTTACGTAGTTAGGCTGGTCCATATAATTCAATGTCGCGAATTATAGTATTCGCCTAGCGTTTCCAATTATCCAGTAGCACCGTTCAATTAAGTCTTAGGCATTGAACGACAGTTTGTATGGAATTTATCTTCAGACATTCTCAAATTGGCACATATTGAAGTCAGCTAATGACTGTCTGGATTAAGTTTTTTTTCGCCTATAACCATAAGCCCGTCACTACTACTTCTCTTCTGAGCTAGTAGAAATATCCTAGATAGGTTCTACTTCAAAAGAACAGTGGATCATATTTGAACAATGATAAACATTTCCAAACGCTGGAGCTAATCGCCAAAGTTCAGAAAAGCCACTGATAATATTTTCCAGCCAAATGTCTCAACATATAAAACTTCGAGCAGATGAAAGTGATTGCCTGGGGCGCTATAATAAATTAAAGTCAGTCAATCAGTCAAAATCTGCATATTATCAAGTAAAGCATCTGCTTTGGACAGTTGATGCAGGTAACCAAACTTAGTTGCACAACGAAATGAATGACTATATTGAAATAGCTCCATTTCATGTAAAAATACTGCCTTATTGGTCCCGTACCAGATTAGCAGTGACCACCTTTCATACAAAAAATAGCATAATATCCCTATGGTAGCATGGAGTTCTAGGATTACCATGTTATGAATTAGCTCCAATTTGATATACTTGCCTACACTTTGAACAATTGCCTAGCTCCGAATTGTGGCAATAATCGAGCACAGGACTTTCGAATCGTTTATTTGGCAAAATTAAAATTGATTAATGTTAAAGCCGTCAATACGCCAGTGGCAATTTTATCTATTATTAGCATTAGAATTTTTGGCAATTCCTTAAAAATAGGAATTCAAATACAAATACGCAACATGTCGCATGCTCACATCGTCAAAACTGAGTTGTTTAGGCCATATGACGGATTAAGGAGATTATATCACTTGCTGACCACTTTAAATTAAGAAGTATTGAGAACCTGAGTTGTCTGAGCAAAATAGTTCCTCTTAATACGTAGCGTCTCTGCATCTGGAACGAAGAGATTGTTATCCTTTGACGCTCCTTCCAATTTATTAATAAAATTCAGTATGCGTCCCTTCACATTTGATTTGTTGCTGACAAAGTCTTCTAAGGAACTTTATGTTCCTGAGCTCAGTATTTGCAGCTTAGTGAAGAACATGATTATGACAAGAAATTTTAGGAGGTGAACAGAATGAATCTTCCAGTGTCAGGCTTTAGAGTGGACTATCGGTTATAACCACTGTGGGCCGGGAAAAATCATGGATTTATTGAACATTTGCTGCAAGTAGTTATCCATTTTTATTAAACAGATAGTTGTGCATGACGTGGGCGGTCACCTGACTCGTTTCGAAAACAATCTGGTATAAAATAAACTTATTAGAACATTACTAATATTACGCCATCACGTAAATAAAAGTAAAAGGTGTTATTGCTTATCCTCATGTGATCAAATTGATTAGGTTTATTTATCAAGGTCTCTCATTTGATGAACCAGTATCGCTCAGCCTTGCGAAAACATGCAGACCGTCATATTGAAAGATAAAGGTAATTACCAGTTATGTAACGCCGAAGACCAGATTAGAAAACCTAACAACACTGTCGCAGCTACCCCCATAATAGTTTCATCTGACACCTGTTCTGCTACACAGACAGTTTGTTTAAACGAATAAATATATTCTTTATATGATCTGCTCAGGTTATTACAAAATGCGGTGCACAATTTGGTGGTATACTAAATTTTGGTGCATTAGCTATAGAGAGACACGAAGTAACATGGAACCTTTAACTAACTTGAGGCATTTTATCGCATCCGGTTGTGGAGTAACATTCGTGTAGTCTTATTTTGTCTACTTAAAAGGTTGACACGCCTAACAACTAATCCGCTGGTTATCGTTTTGGCATTGACAATGTAGTTCTAAATCTTGAGTGATCTCAATAATGTGTTTTGCAAATGGGATTGGTATTCTCTATTCCATTTTTGAATGTGTTTGACATTCTATTCTCGTTTATTCCAGCTATTTGTCGAGTAGTTAGTAGACGTTGGCTATTACAACAAATAATTATTGAAATTATCTCTGAGGGATCTTCTTGATGGCTATTTGTAGATACATCATATCGGCATAACTAGTTCTTTCAACCATATGCATAATATTTGCTGTTTTATGTTTCATTAAACTTTCCATTGATATTACAAAAGAGTTATTTAGCGGTTGTTGTAATTTTCAAAAATTGTGCAACATTGCGGTTCTTCGCTAACTGGAAGACGTTTAAGTCATTTTTATGTAGATTTTACCGGTTTTATTACGAACCCCAATAGTTGAAATATTTGTCCTGTTTGACAATCCATTTATGTAGATTGATTACCTCGCCGAGAAACTAGCTAGCGATATAAATGGCCTATTCAAATAACAAATCTATAATATTTATATTTTTGAAATTCGATTTTCCTATTGAAACTTTGGATTATATATATATATATATATATATATATTCATTTTGTAAATTTGTTTAAGCCTAAATTTACGTAGACGTAGAGTTTTAGAGTCGTGTATGAAATAGTTTGATGCTCTTAAATTTAAAGTTTTGGCTTTCATGCTAAACTTTAACTTTCGTTTTTATACACCTTTAATTGGATTATTTTGTGAAGGAGTATATGATGAGGCTATATAAGCAAAGCGTATTTTATAAATATCAGCCTCTAATAAATGTATTACTCAATCCATTCTTTTTCATCGGGACTAGGTAAATTGTTTTAGTCGGATTGGGTAGACTGGATTGGGCCTGCAGTATAGATGATGGTTCAACAGGTGTTGAAAACGACATTGTATAGATTCATCCAGAATCTTTTAACATAAATATCTTAAATCAAAACATTAAACTGTTTTATGAGTAAAATAAAAACTCATATTTATATTTACAAAAGCAAATTTGCTAGTAGCAGAAGTATTTCCAAGTTGTTTAAGATATTGAGCTAACCGATTTTTCATCAATTTTGTAAGTGAAAAACATAAGTATGTAAGAATTTTTTACAAAATGACAGTTGTTCTAAAATTAAAGCAGCATTTTTAATGTTTGTAGTTGCTTTAAACGGGAATCAAGAATATCTTCTATTACAAACAGTATGTAGTTGGCAATGCGATAAAGAAAAGAGGCGGATTGGTGAAAAATTACTCTGGTAAGAACATGATGCAATAAGCTAAATTAAATAGTGTCTACCAAGTAAATAAACAAAGTAGAAAAAAATCTAATGCAGGTCACATTCGCCAATTAATAACGAAAATAATCAACGTCGATTAGCCATAACGTAGATATGATCGATCTCATCTGCAGGTTCCGATTAGGTTACTTGTCCATATTTGCTTACAATTTCGAATATTTCTTCACGTTTGACTCCAATCACTCTATTCAACAATAAGTTATTTTTGAAAAATAAAAATGTCGGCGTAACTGTTACTCCATAGGCCAATGAAATATCCTAAAATATGTTAAAAGATTTTTTAATGTGGCATTTATTTATTTCAAGTATATATATATATATATATATATATATATATATATATATATATATATATATATATATATATATATATTGATAGTTCTAATTTCACCATTTTAAATGTAAGAACAAAACAACGTACTCCATGGAATAACATTTATTAATAAATCTTATTTCTACCAGTATCTACAGCCATTGTTCTGGATTCGTTAGTATATTCGTTCATCCAATCCCACTGTACATTTGTTGTAACCAATCTCC
>JAQBSW010002466.1:0-102907 GCA_029291075.1 Eudiplozoon nipponicum | reverse complement strand
TCATCTGTTTTTCGAGCTCCGATGGTTTACGTTACGAAAAAGGATGGTTCGCTCCGACCAGCGGCTGATTTCCGGCAGTTAAACTCAGTGACTAAACCCGACCCGTATCTCATGCCAGCTCTGCGTGATATGGTCCTCCAACTAGCGGGAGGCAAATGGTTTACCGTGCTTGATCTTAAACAGGGATTTTGGCAAATAGGCGAGCGACCCGATGACCGATGGAAGTTAGCGGTACAGATACCTCAAGGTCATTTCCAATTCAGCCGGATACCATTTGGTCTTAAAAACGCACCGAAAGTTTTCCAAATAATGATGGAATCGTTCGTGCCCGGCTTACCTTGTACAACATCTTACGTTGACGATGTTATTATATGGGCCACTATTGAACACCAATTACGTATTAGTTTGCAGAAGATGTTGGCCAAAGCTGAAGAATGGCGATTACACTTTATTCCAGAAAAGGTTCAGATAGGTCGAGAAGTGCGGTTCCTGGGGCACTCAGTCTCAGCGGAGACATGAATGACGTTAGATTCCAACGTACATCCTATCAAGGATTATCCGATGTCCACTCTTAGAGAACAATTGCGTCGATTTATTGGTATAGTGAATTTCTATAGACCATATCTCGCAGGGATGGCGGTTACGCAGTAACCCTTGTCTAAGTTAACTAGTACCAAGATACCGTTTCGTTGGATGAGGAGGCTCATGAAGCGTTTATGCTATACAAGCAGAAATTAATAGATGCAACAATTTTGACTTTCCCGATAGTTAATATGCCAGTTGTTACAGACGCGTCATATATTGGGACAGAAGCGGTGTTACAAGCTGACGGACGTCCTGCGCAATATATAAGTCGCACACTCACTAAGGCGGAAGCAGAACTATACCGTCACAGAAAAGGAATTACTTGCCGTAAAATGGGCGCTACGGAAGTTTACATACTTTTGTCATCGGGGGACACGTAGACGTCTTTACCGACCACAAAGCGCTAGTGCAGTGGAAATCATTGTGTATTGAGAAGAAACGTGTAAACCGAGCCATTGAAGAACTGGAAAAATAAGTTGTATTAATTCATCATAGGGCAGGAATCGAGAATGCGGCAGCCGATGCTCTAAGCAGAAGGACAAACAGAGCAATGGTTTGTGCCAGAATCAATAAGAACAGAATTAATGGCCTTTTGGCATGAAACGTTGGGACATCCCGGCGCCGGGCGGCTCATTGAGACATTGCAGTCACGTTTGTATTAGCCTGGCATGAACAAATAAATTCGTAGCTATTGTCAACAGTGCACTACATGCCAACTTTGTAAACCACAAAAACGAGAAAAAGTCACTCCGATTGCTTTCAATGCCACTGCACAGAACGAGGTTCTGCATATCGACCTGGTAGGTCCACTCTCGGTAGCTCACGGCGGGGTGTCCTATGTGTTTTCTATGGTCGATAAGTTTACCCGATGGGTCGAGTTTGTACCACTGAAGAAGATCACAACAGAAAAAATTATAACGTGCTTAGAAGAGCGATGGCTCAGTCGATTTGGTGCACCACGAGTTATTGTTACCGACCAAGGGGCACAGTTTGAGTCGAAAGAATTTAATCAGTGGTGCAAAGACCTTGACATAAAGCATTCCCGCACAGCCACTTATCACCCGCAAACCAAAGCGACTGCTGAGCGCGCACATAGGACGACGAAAGAAGAACTGCGATGTTGGTGCCACGAGAGCCCGGGAACGTGGAGAGACAAATTAAATTTGGTCGAGCGGGCCATGCACTTTACAGTCTCAACAGCTATAGGATTCGCTCCAACGACCATGGTCTATGGAGGACACATAAGACTGCCAGGTGAACCTGTAATCCAAGGATCCCATGAGCGCTGCACCATAGCGGATATTCAGGAGCGACTAAAACAGTTAACTGAATATGTTGGCGCCACACAGCGACCAGGCTAAACAAGGCAACCGACACGCACTCGCCTGAAGGTTGGCGACTATGTCATGGTTGCGAAGGTCGAGCCCATGGCACTGCAGGCTGTCAATGATGGGCCGTATCGCGTGGAGAGGGTGGACTCAGAGCACAATACAGTTTTTGTTAGCATGCCCGATGGACCACGAGCTGTCGCACTTGATCGTTTAAGCAGAGTGCCAAGGCCGATTCCTGAGGGGGGGAAGATGTGGCAATAGCCACCTTTAAGACAAAGAATGAACAAAGGGTCTTATCTAGGGCGGACATTATTTCAACAGAAATTCCTCGCAGAAGCGCCCGTATAAGGATGAAGCAGTCAGCCCAATGATAAAAGCAGACTTCGAGCCGAAGTGAACATAAATTAATTAATATTTGTAAATTTGTTTTATTAAATCGATGCTCGTTATGCGAGCAAAATACTATATATAATTGAGTAAAAATAAAGCATGTGTGGTACATTTAAAATGGCTTCTGATGGGTTAGAAACGTTGATTCAAGGACTGACTACTCAAATGAACAATTTAACTGCAGAATTAGGCATAATTAAGTCTCGTCTGGACGATACGCTGATAATAAACACAGACGACATACATGTACGTGGACCATCCAATATAGGTGGACATAACATGACGATGATGCTAATGATAATAATTTTATAATAGGTATTAGTCGTATATAATTCCTGATTCCGGCGAACTGTAAGATTATGTATGCATTGCTATCGTCTTCTGATTTCTATTAATCTTGGGAGAGTCAAATGTGAGATCATATTGGTGAAATTTCTGTATACGGAAATTCGAATCGTTTTTCTTGATAGCGAGTGCCTCACATATGCATTAAAATCTTTATATATACCAGAGAGTATATATATATATATATATATATATATATATATATATATATATATATATATATATATTTCCTAATTAGAAATACTGTGTATTAAAAGGTATGGATATAATAAAGATATATATATATATAGAGAGAGTATATATATATATGTATATATATATATATATGAATGCATGTATGTATTCTCATCTAACTCTGCTTCGGAATAGGACTGAGCCAAAGTAGAATTCGATTTATTTTCTACGTTCTATTTAGATTTAGAACTAATATTTCATAAGACTACATATTGCAGTTTACTATCTAATTTACAAACGTTACGAACGGGCTTTATGCCATCTTCCTGCTTATTCTAAACAATACAATGTGAGATTAATTATAAATGATAAAATTATTATGTACAACACTCAACTCAGCTCTAAATCAATCAGGAGAACAAATACGCAATACTCTATTGTACAATCTTCTAACTATAAATGTATTTTATTTCAAAAGGATGCTTGTGTAAAAGTGTCAAAATTACGCATTTCATGTATTTTGTGAAGTCATGTTCTGCGCAAATTGCCATAAAATTTAAATTCAAGCTGCCCATTCAGGAAGAAATAAATGTTCTTCTCATCATTTTAGGTACACAAATTTCATAAATGCATATGTATTTTCATCCGCAAAATAAATTTCAAAATGTATAAGCACATATACAAATATGTTATTAATATATTCTAAATATTTCATTAAATAGCAAGAGCAATTCATCAAGTAGTCCGGTTTCGTTCTTACTCGCCATAATTGCCGCGACCTTGTCTATAACCGGGGCACGTTTGCTTCGGAGTCTTGCATTCATTGATTGTGTAACATATTCTGAGAGGTATGCATTGTCTTCGCCACCGTATGCGATGTTTGGTTTATATGAAGTGATATATAATCAAAATCCTGTCACTAATACTTCAGTTATATAATTTGGCATCATTTGGTTCAGAGTTTTACACCTCATAATTTACGCCTCTTATGTTAGCATCGCATGCAAATTCCAATTTAACACCTGCATATATTTATCCACCGCAATCTGCTTCCAAAATTATCTACAATGGGTACTAAAACTGTGGGAAACCTTACTTTAACAGACGCTATAGATGATTTAACTCATGCTTGACTGACTGAATACCGACCAATTGTGTGCAAAATAATACTTTTGCTGTACGTGCATCTATAATTAAAATTAAAAATTGCGACCCGCCAACACAACGCTTGTAATATTACTTGACTTTTGTTGTTTTGAACATACTTCCTTATTTGAAGACTATTTCAATAAATATGCAAACATAAGCATTTCTCGTGCATTCATATTACCATGGATCTTTGCATACTTAAATCGAAAGGGGTTTTCGATAGGATTCTTTTGTGTGAAAATTCTGGACAAATAAGATGGTTTGTCGAAAATTATTTTGACTTCATGCGAACGGTCACGATGAACCAATGAATGGGAAATTAATTTTAAATATTTTTCTAGAATCGGTGATGAATCCACATCCAAATTACTGTTTTCGATGTTGATCACATCAAAACCTATCGTGTTGGTACCATGTATCGACTCAGCAACCATAATTATGGTACCATGTCCCTTTTTGGTAACCATAGTATTGGTATCAGGGACTGACACAACACTCATATTATTGATACCCTTTAAAGGCTTGGTATATATATATATATATATATATATATATATATTGAGAGAGAGAGAGAGTCAGCTTTGAAGTTGCATTGTCGAAGACTTTATATGAAGTTAGCTTCACTATTTCAGGGTTACCCACTTGATTGACACAACTGACCAGCTACAATACGAATTCATTAAGAAAGATTTCATCCTTATTCGATTGGGAAAACTTCCCTCGAACAAGTATTATATGAATAGTCCACATGTATATATATATACATATATATATATATATATATATATATATATATATCCCTGTTAAAAAAGAGTTTGCATTTCAGCATATTGGGACCTTTCTAGAACAAGTACTTAATATTATAATCAAGGTTGTGGTCTTGATATAAACACTGACCCATTAATTACTTACTATGTCATATAAACTAAGAATTGTATAGTGTAAAAAGGTAATTCTTTCCAGTGGGTGTATTAGGTTTTATGGAACTTAGTAACAAATTAGTTCAGTTGTGACCAGAAGAAAACCAAAGGCAGCATGAACGGAAAGTATAATCTAATGCACATTCGTTTCGTGCTTACTGGCGACTCATCAGTATTAGGACAGGATACGAACCTGGGCACGTCTGCTTCGGAATCTGGTGCGGCAAATTCTGGCCAGTACTTGATGAGTTCCCAATAAGGACGAAACCGGTCTACTGGATGAATTGCCTTTTCTACTCTATACAATTCTTAGTTTATACTGACATATGTAAGTAATTAATGGGTCAGGTGTTTATATCAAGACCCAACCTTGATTATAATAATTGTTATCACCACCCGCGCAACCAATGTTCGTTTAATTATATAAATGTTCATTTTAATACCACTTCCCCATGTAATGTGGTGTCTGTTCAGTAATGACAGATTGGGCATGGTTATTTGGAACTTTGGGTCTAAATGGATGCCATATGAGCTCCACCTAAAGGAAAAATTGACTAACCAAGTTACATCAGTTAGTATATAACTGAAAATTGTGTGTAATGTAGTGTGCGGCAGGATAGCTCAGTGGTTAGAGCACCAGATTCCGATGCAGACGTGCCCAGGTTCGTATCCTGTCCGCGGCAAATTCTGGCCAGTACTTGATGAGTTCCCAATAAGGACGAAACCGGTCTACTGGATGAATTGCCTTTTCTACACTATACAATTCTAAGTTTATACTGACATATGTAAGTAATTAATGGGTCAGGTGTTTATATCAAGACCGCAACCTTGATTATGATAATTGTTATCACCACCCGCGCAACCAATGTTCGTTTAATTATATAAATGTTCATTTCAATACCACTTCCCCATGTAATGTGGTGTCTGTTCAGTAATGACAGATTGGGCATGGTTAGTTGGAACTTTGGGTCTAAATGGATGCCATATGAGCTCCACCTAAAGGAAAAATTGACTAACCAAGTTACATTAGTTAGTATATAACTGAAAATTGTGTGTAGTGTAGTGTGTGGCAGGATAGCTCAGTGGTTAGAGCACCAGATTCCGAAGCAGACGTGCCCAGGTTCGTATCCTGTCCGCGGCAAATTCTGGCCAGTACTTGATGAGTTCACAATAAGGACGAAACCGGTCTACTGGATGAATTGCCTTTTCTACACTATACAATTCTTAGTTTATACTGACATATGTAAGTAATTAATGGGTCAGGTGTTTATATCAAGACTGTAACCTTGATTATAATAATTGTTATCACCACCCGCGCAACCAATGTTCGTTTAATTATATAAATAATCATTTCAATACCACTTCCCCATGTAATGTGGTGTCTGTTCAGTAATGGCAGATTGGGCATGGTTAGTTGGAACTTTGGGTCTAAATGGATGCCATATGAGCTCCACCTAAAGGAAAAAATTGATTAACCAAGTTACATTAGTTAGTATATAACTGAAAATTGTGTGTAGTGTAGTGTGCTGCAGGATAGCTCAGTGGTTAGAACACCAGATTCCGAAGCAGACGTGCCCAGGTTCGTATCCTGTCCGCGGCAAATTCTGCCCAGTACTTGATGAGTTCCCAATAAGGACGAAACCGGTCTACTGGATGAATTGCCTTTTCTACACTATACATTTCTTAGTTTATACTGACATATGTAAGTAATTAATGGGTCAGGTGTTTATATCAAGACCGCAAACTTGATTATATTAATTGTTATCACCACCCGCGCAACCAATGTTCGTTTAATTATATAAATGTTCATTTCAATACCACTTCCCCATGTAGTATGGTGTCTGTTCAGTAATGACAGATTGGGCATGGTTAGTTGGAACTTTGGGTCTAAATGGATGTTATATGAGCTCCACCTAAAGGAAAAATTGACTAACCAAGTTACATTAGTTAGTATATAACTGAAAATTGTTCGTAGTGTAGTGTGCGGCAAGATAGCTCAGTGGTTAGAGCACCAGATTCCGAAGCAGACGTGCCCAGGTTCGTATCCTGTCCGCGGCAAATTCTGGCCAGTACTTGATGAGTTTCCAATAAGGACGAAACCGTTCAACTGGATGAATTGCCTTTTCTACACCATATAATTCTTAGTTTATACTGACATATGTAAGTAATTAATGGGTCAGGTGTTTATATCAAGACCGCAACTTTGATTATAATAATTGTTATCACCACCCGCGCAACCAATGTTCGTTTAAGCAATTTAATAATTTGGTTTTTTCGCGTCTAATTTCCTTCCAGGTTATATATTCGGGTGCAGTGTTGTGTAAGAAGTATGTAGTCCTTCGCCTATTACTAGATTAATCGAATATATATTTAAGTGTGTTTAAGAATGTAAGCTAATCTTAAATTTGATAACACTGATAATTTGGTTCAATTTACTGTATAGACACTAAGACTGAATCGGATTTGGCGTCTATGGGGCCCTCATCAGTTAATAGGCCTGGAGCCTTTCTCCCTCTCTCTCCTATCATTCTCCACCTCACCCTCACTGTCTCTCTCACGATCTCTCTATGTATCTATCTATATCCCCTCTCCCTCCCTCTCTCTCTAACTATACATCTATCTCATTCTCTCTATCTATCTATCTCTCTCCCCCTTTTCCTCATGTCTCTCTATCTATATCCCTATCACTCTCTCTGTATCATTCTTTCTCTCTCAATCTCTCTTTGTATCCCTCTATCTCTCTCAATCTCTATCTCTCTTTATCTCTCTCTCCCGCTCTCTCTCTCTCTATCTATATATCTCTCACTCTTTCTATATTTAAATATATATCCATCTCCCTCTTTCTGTTTTTTTCTCTCTATATATGTATCTATCTGTCTGTCTATCCATCTCTATATGTCTATCTATATATCTCGCGGTTTACACTGACAAATATATGTGCATAATGGGTCAGGTATTTAAATCAAGATCGCAATCTTGATCAAAGCTTTTTCATTAATTTTTCAGCAATAAGCCCCTTTTATCGTTCAAAATTACATGTTTATGCCGTTTTTTGAAACGATTTAAGTACAAAACTAAACCAGAAATAAATATAAGTTCATCACAAAATGCAATTAGGCGTGGTATTCCCAATGCTTTAGTCACCAACTCCAATATAGTGCTTCAATCTACAGAAGCGAATGTTTCCTTTAATTCTATTATTCATTATGAAGTTCAAAGTAATGTTAGCCACCCAACAAGAGGAAAATTGACCATTATTTACTGTTCACTTCACTTCGACTGAATCACTGAGCCAACGTTATTAGTTAACCATGCCAAGAAATCCTCGAAGCTACCAGGCAGAAATTTCGAGATGAATGATATAAAATTGAATTGATTTTTTTCCTTAATCACCGTTATTACTCATTCTAGACCTTGCCCCAACGTTAAACAAGTTCCTGACAAAAGATTAAATTTTCCTTGTTCAAAACAACGCCTATTTTCCATTACATAATTAAAAAATGGTGTATATTATACAAGTGCTCTTCTTGCATCGAGCTATATATAATTACGTCATATCGGTAAGTTGTAACTAGAAACAAATCTTCATTGATTTCCTCCATAACCCTCTGAAAGACGAAAGTTATCAATTAATTTCAACGATATAAACACACTTTCATGAGAATCACCGCATAGTATCATACCGCAACTACTGGAATTATAACTGACTCCAGTGAAAGTTGGTTTTATGCATTACATATATTAAAATTTAAATAAACATCAAAATCTACTATTGTTGTGACAAACTTTGAGACTGAGAGTGCATCAATGGCTCCAGTTAGGGTTTTTGTTAATACAGGAGAGTGTCGCACAGAAACGCATGTATTACGATGAAGAAGAATCAATAGAATATGAAAGGCAGCAGACAAATCTCAGGAACTATCTATAAATAAAGAAATATTTATTTAATTTGTTTGTGTGTGTAAATTTAAACATGACTTATCTTTCTAGTCTGGAGGACTTGGTTTCTAATTAAACGGATCAAATGAATACAGTTAACAATGAGCTATGGAACAAATTATCTTCGGGTTGAAACAATTATTGTCAACAATGAATGAATCTAATTCAGGGACCCTAATCAAATGGGTGAACACAATAATGGTGACCAAGCCCAGGTGACAGTATAAAAACCGTTTTAGTGTTTACATCGAAATCATTTGGTTATATCCGGCCTCCATCTAAATTTATGCATTTTAATTTACGACTTGATTTTGTTAGGCCACAGTTTTGCCTGAACAAATTTGTAGCCTCATTGCAAGCACAATATATTTCGTTAAAAGCAAGACTGGGAGAATCGTTTGATTTGAGTCCAATTGATATTTCCAGTAGAACTTCTTTATACAGGATTTTAACAGTGAGTATTGGATCGCTTCTCCGTCAGGACTCGGGTTGCGTTTGCAAAATTAAAAAGAATTCAACCACTGCTCGGCGAGCTTACACTCGATATCATGGCACATATTAACCGGTGGTCTTCCAAACAAACTGATTCGTTTTACAGTTAAATACTGTTTGTTGCGAAGAGCTAATATATATGCAAGAATGTATTAGGTGTTGCGAACCTAGTAACAAATTAGTTCAGTTGTGACCAGAACGATAAACCAAAGGCAGCATAAACGGAAAGTATAACCTCATGCACATTCGTCAAAGAATGTGGAATAATAGGACGGTACAATCTCCTAAACGAATGTGTAAACCTGCAATAGTGAATCTAACATCATCTAAAGTCAACGGCAATGCGACTTCAACGCTAACTCACACTATATAATATATATATATATCGAGTCTGTAAAGAATACTTACACTATGGCTATTGTGTTAGTAACCGATACCAACATTATTGTACCGAAAAGGTACATGGTACTAACACTATGGTTATCGAGTCGGTACATGATACCAACCTGATGGATATCAATTTATGCTATAATTCACCGAAATTGAGAATTACAAATACCCCTGAACAATCTGTTACCCAGTAATGCTGCCCTTGTTTATCCTTCTGGTCACAACCAACCATTTTATTACTAGGTTCGCAAAACCTAATACATACTTGCATATATATTAGATCTTCGCAACAAAACAGTATTTAATTGTAATATATTGAATTGAATGATGTCATGCTTACCGCGAAATGTGATAACTGATATCGATCAAGGCCAGAATGTATTGATTTACTGGAGTAACAGGTGTTCAGAAATTGTTGTAATTCTCAATTTCGGTGAACTTTAGCATAAATTGATATCCATCAGGTTTTTTATCATGTACCGACTCGGAAAATATAGTATTAGTACCATGTACCTTTTCGGTAGAATAATGTTGGTATCGGTTACTAACAGAATAGCCATAGTGTTAGTATCCTTTACAGACTCGGTATATATATTATATATAGTGAGTTGAAGTCGCATTGTCGTTGACTTTAGATGATGTTAGCTTCACTATTGCAGGTTTACACATTCGTCTAAGAGATTGTACCGTCCTATTATTCCACATTCTTTGACCAAATATATAGTGGTTAAAGGGTGTAATACCGGCTCCTACTGATGAGTCGCCAGTAAGCACGAAACGAATGTGCATGAGATTATACTTTCCGTTCATGTTGCCTTTGGTTTATCCTTCTGGTCACAACTGATCTAATTTGTTACTAGGTTCGCAAAACTTATTCTTTGACGGGTTTTCAGCCACATGAAACCACCCAATGATATATTGTGAACTACCAATCACGCCTAATGGTCTAGGTTCTACATAACGCACTAATGATTGCTATCACTCCGTTGTCATAGACACTATGTAATAGCCCCATATATACAGCGTACAAATGCGATATGTCTGGTAGTGCTTCACGCCATACACAATGAAGTAAGAGGTGACGTTCTACTATGCTTTATAAACCATCTCAACACCGACAGCTATGACTAATAAATCGTTTATTGAGCAGCAACGTCAGTATGATTCGTCGAAGTAGCAGCAATTTTAAAGTTACAACAAATTCCATCGACTTCAGAACAGCGATAGCCTAGGTGATTTCCAAAATTTAAATAAATGCTGCCGCTCATGTTTATGAGTCTAAGGGGACAGTCTAGTAAGCCACCCAACCACCACCTCCGAATAAGATGGCACATTTGGACAAACGAGTATAGCAAACTTGTCACGCGTGATGAATTCTAGTAGAGATACATTTTTAGAGCTATTCAACGGGAAGCCAGTGTGCACAATAGCCAACCTTGAGGCCGAAATCGCTCCAATTGTCCTATCTAGGGCTGAAGTGACTGCAAAAGAAGTCCTCGCAGAAGTGCACGAATTTGAACGGATCAGTCAGCATAAATATGGAAACAGACCTCGAGCCCCAGAAGTTAATATAAAATATTACATATTTGTGTTTTGTTATTTTAAATGAACGCGCTTAATACGAGCAAATTTCTATAAATAATTGATTGAAATATGGAGCATTTGTGTTGAGTTGAGCAAAATGTATACTGATAGATTTGAAAAATTAGTAAGAGAACCATTAAACATTTATTGATATGCGGCACTCACCTCTAGTAGTCTTGCATACATTGTAACTGACTGGAAATGTCGGCTGCACAATTTATATGCAGTCACGAACATTAGCTGTTTTTAGCTTTCGCCACACACACATATATAGACGATAAAATTAAAAAATAATTGATTGCTCGAATGGTGGTAACAATTATTTAAATCAAGTTTGCGAGCTTGAAGTAAACACCAATTCCATAGTATTTAACCAGTCGTCGAACAACATAACAAAACTACCGCCAGTCGCAACGCACTGACACGTTTCGACCTTCCATGATCATCATCAGAGTACGACGGCAAATTGACTATCGAGGATCAAACCGCATTGCATATATATATATATATATATATATATATATATATATATATATATATATATATATATATATATATGTGTGTGTGTGTGTGTGTGTGTGTGTATGGAAAGCAATCAATTATTGTTTAATTATATTGTCTATATATATGCGTGTGGCGAAAGCTACAAACAGCTAAAGTTCGTGACTGCGTAGAAATTGTGCAGCCGACATTTCCAGTCACGTACAATGTATGCAAGACTACTAGAGGTGAGAGCCGCATATTTTTTCCATATATATCCAATGCGCTTTGATCCTCGCCAGTCAGTTTGCCGTCGTTCTCTGATAATGATCATAGAAGGTCGAAACGCGTCAGTGAGTTGCGACTGGTTGTAGTTTTGTTATGTTGTTCGACGTCTGGTTAAATACTATGGAATTGGTGTTTACTTCAAGCTCGCAAACTTGATTTAAATAATTACTACTACCAATTGAGCAATCAATTATTTTTTAATTTTATCGTCTATATATATGTGTGTGGCGAAAGCTACAAACAGCTAATGTTCGTGAGTGCATATAAATTGTGTAGCCGATATTTCCAGTCAGTTACAATGTATGCAAAACTACTAGATGTGAGAGCCGCATATCTAGTTTTGCTTTCCATATATGTGAAATGTGGTATGATCCTCGCTAGTCAGCTTGCCGTTGTACTCTGATGATCATCATGGAAGGTCGAAACGCGTCAGTGCGTTGCGTATGGCGGTAGTTCTGTTATGTTGTTCGACGACTGGTTAAATACTATGGGATTGGTGTTTAGTTCAAGCTCGCAAACTTGATTTAAAGAATAGTAAGAGTATTGTCTGCACAAATGAACACTTTAACTGCAGAATTAGAGATAATTAAGTCTCAACTGGACGACATACATATAATTAATTCGGAGCTGAATCCACCTAAACCACCAATAAAATTTAGGTGATGTCAACAATGGCGATTGCGCCCAAGCGGCAGCAGACAGACATATTCCGGTGTTTTCATCCAAATCGACGAGCTTTTCCGGTCGTCATCAACATTTAAGCCTATACTTGAACGCTTTGATGTGGAAAGGCCACAGTTGTTGCTCGAATAAATTTAAGCCTCTGTCCGATCGATAGAATTTTCGTTAGAAGCACGTATTATGCGCGTGGCTGTCCATGAATTAGTTGACCGAACAGTTTAGGTTCAAATAGAATTGCCTGTCGACCTGACGTATTGAAAATATAAAAGACGACTGTTAGATCATTTCCGAGCCAGGCCTCAGGAGGTGTTTTCGGAATTGTAAAGACTCGAACCACTACCGTGTGTGATACCCCTTGATATCATGATACGCATCAAGCGGTAGCTGTCCAAGCTTAATAAGTCTTTGCCCAGGTTGCAACCGCATGAGACCATCATGTTTATACTGCTGGATCCTACCAGATATAGATCAATTTCAGACGCACAGGAAGACTTGAAAGAAAGAACTTAGGCTGTAAAAATTTTGACCATGATGACCAACACATTAGCTGGAGCGACACCATGCATGAGTCCAATTACAAAATCCGTGGTAGACGACACACCTTATTGGAATTCTTTGCGGAATAATTAGCGAGCACGCGACGGACAGCAGCAGCTAGGGGCTGGGAAGCAAGGCCAATATATAAAGACACCAACTGCTCCAAATACACCGCCTAAGTGACAGCAAAATCAGTATAGTTCTCCAAGAGAACGGCCTGTTCAATGTGGAAATGGAGTCCACCATCTCACCAATAGTCGGGTTCTTGCCAAAAATAATAATGGACTCTTTCGTGTTCGACTTACCCTATGCAATAGTTTACGTTGGCGATGTTATCATATGGATTGCTACTGAACAACAATTACGTATTCGGCTGCAGAAGACGTTGTCTAAAGCCGTAGAATGGCGATTATATTTTAAACCAAGAAAAAGCTCAATAGATCGGCAATTGCGGTTCCTGGGATACTCAATCTCAGCGGAGAGGTGTATTCAATTAGATTCAAATGTACAGCCTATCATGGACTTTCTGTTGCCCATTACCCAAAAAACTGCACCAGTTTATTCGTATGGTGAATTTCTATAGATCATATAACGCAGGGATGGCGGTTACACAACAACCCTTGTCTAAATTAACTAGTGCCAAGATATCATTTCTTTGGATGAAGGAGTCTTAAGAAGCGTTTTTCCTATGCAAACAGAAATTTATAGATGCAACTCTTTTGACTTTCCTGGTAGGTAGTATGACAATTGTTTCAGAAGCGTCTGATATTAGCATAGAATCAGTGTTACAAGTGGACGGACGTCGCAGAAATAGAATTACTGGCCGAGCAATGGGCACAAAACGTTTAGGTATTTTGTCATTGGTGGACAAATAGACGTCTTTACCGATCATAAAGCACTATTACATTGAGATAAAAATTGATACACATAGCCATTGCAGAGCTCGATGAATACGATGTAACAATTCATCACAGAACCGGTATCGAGAATGCGGAAGCCGATGCACTCAGCAGAATTTCCGCTGTGCGAGCTTCGCTAATTCTCAGTTTCTGAAGAACAGGGAAATGATACAACATGTCTGGAAATAATCAAGCAGTTAGAAAACGGCACATTTGTGTCCGCACCATATAGAGTATTGAGCCTGCAAAATGGTCTATGTTTGGGAAAAGAAGGACAAACCGTGCAATGGTTGTTGCCGGAGTCTATACGAACAGAATTGATAGCCTAGGGGCATGAAACTTTGGGAAATCCCGACACCGGACGCCTCATTGAGACATGGCAGTTACGTTGTATTTGCCTGGTCTGTCAAAAGAAATTCGTAGTAATTGTCAACAGCGTCTTAAATAACAGAAAAGAGAAACGGTCACCCCGGTTGCTTTCGTTGCTACTGCATGGAACCCACTTCTGCATATTGACCTGGTAGGGACATTGCCTGTGAATCGTAGTGGGGTAGCCTATGTGTTTTTCATTGTCGATAAGTTTAACCAAAGGGACGAGTTTGTATCACTGAAGAAAGTCACAACAGAAAATATTATAAAATGCTTAAATGAACGATGGCTCAGTCGATTTGGTGCACCACAAGTTATTGTTCCCGACCAGGGTGCACAGTTCGAGTCGAAAGAATTTAATATGTGGTGCAAGACTTGGACATAAAACGTTCCCGCGCAGCAACTTACCATGCGCAGATCAACGCGACAGCTGACGATGAAAGAGGTATTGCGATGTTGGTGCCAGTAGACCTCGGTATCCTCGAGAGACAAATTACATTAGGTCGAGCGAGTCATGCGGTTTACAGTATCAACAGCTGCAGTATTCGCTCCAACAACCATGGTCTATGGAGGGCAAAACAGATTGTCAAGTGAACCCATAATCCTAGGATCCCGTGAGGGCTGCAGCATAGCGGGTATTCAGCAGTGCCTAAAATAGCTCACTGAATATGTGGGCGCCACACAGCGACAAGCATATACAAGACAACCTACACGCACTCACCTAAGAGTCGACCAACATGTCATGGTCGCGAACGTCAAGTCCATGGAAATACAGGCTGTCAATGAGGGTCCGTGTCGGCTGGAAAGGATGGACGCAGGGCACGATACAATTTTCGTAAACATGCCCGACGGACCACGAGCTGTCGCACTTGATCGTTAAAGTAGGGTGCAAAGGCCGACTCTTAAGGATAGAAGATGTAGCAATAGCCATCTTTGGGGCCGAAAACGCTCCAATTGTCCTATCTAGGGCTGCAGTGAATACATAAGAATGCCCTCGCAGAAGTGTACGAATTGAGATGAGGCAGTCAATCCAATGCTGGAAGCAGCCTTCCAGCCGCCGAAGTAAATATAAAATAGTAAATATTTGTATACTGTTTTACTAAACTGACGCGCTTAATAGGAGCAATATTCCATAAATAATTGATTAAAAATAAAGCTTTTTTGAGTTGATTAAAATGCCTTCGGACGGATTGGAAACCATAGTAAAAGTATTGTCTGTGCAAATGGACACTTTGACCGCGGTGTTGGGGATAATGAAGTCCCAGCTGGAAGACATACATATAATAAATTCTGGTGGAATCCGCATAAATGACCCAACTCATGTAAGTGAAGTAAAAACAATTGGATATTGGATCCGATATATTGATATTGTTCATACCTTAGCTGATAAAAATTGTACAACCAAGGATAGCCAATTTGTGTCAGGCTTCTGGCGCAGCGATGGAGCTGTGATGAATGTTAAACTAATTTATTATCAAATGATTCTATCTACTCTACGTATTTGAAGTGGCGGACACTCATGTTAAGATTTGGTCTGTAAGCCTCTAGAAAGAGGCGTGTCAAGTATTCCGAGGTCTTTTTTAATCCAATCGTCGCGGTTTTGATAAAAAGCGCACTTACATTTTCCCAAAAAGAGAATGATGGACCTCTTCGAGTCAGATTTACTCTGTATGGCAGCGTACATTGAAGATCTGATTATTCTGGCAAATGTAGAACAAAATTTGTGCACTCGGCTGTAAAAGATATTGTCCAAAGCCGCAGATTTGCGATTACATCTTATTTCTGAAAAGCAGCAAACATTTAAATACAATTTGTTGGGGAGAAATAATATATATGTATGTATTAGGTGTTGCAAAACTTGTAACAAATTAGTTCAGTTGTGACCAGAAGGATAAACCAAAGGCAGAATGAACGAAAACTCTAATCTCATGCACATTCGTTTAGTGCTTACTGACGACTCAGCAGTAGGAGCCGGTATTACGCCCTTTAACCACTATATTTGGGTGAAGAATGTAGGATAATATGACGGTACAATCTCCTAGACGTATGTGTAAACCTGCAATAGTGAAGCTAACATCATATAGTCTACGACAATGCGATTTCAACGTTTTCTCACACTATATAATATATATATACCGAGTCTGTAAAGGATACTAACACTATGGCTATTGTGTTAGTAACCAATACCAACATTATTCTACCGATAAGGTACATGGTACTAACACTTTCGTTTTCAAGTCGATACATGGTACTAACATGATGTATATCAATGTATGCTATAGTTCACCGAAATTGAGAATTACAACTATTTCTGAACACCTGTTACTCCAGTAAATCCATACACTCTTTGACTTGATCGATATCAGTTATCACATTTCGCTGTAAGCATGACATCATTCAATTCAATATATTACAGTTAAATACTGTTTGTTGCGAAGAACTAATATATATGCTGCCTTTGGTTTATCCTTCTGGTCACAACTGAACTAATTTGTTACTAGATTCGCAACACCTAATACATACTTGCATATATATTATTTCTCCGCAACAAACAGTATTTAACTGTTATATATTGAATTGAATGATGTCATGCTTACCGCTAAAATGATAACTGATATCGATCAAGGCCAGAGTGTATGGATTTACTGGAGTAACAGTTGTTCAGAAATTGTTGTAATTCTCAATTTCGGTGAACTATAGCATAAGTCGATATGCATCATGTTGGTAACCAAATCCGACTCGGAAAACATAGTGTTAGTACCATGTACCTTTTCGGTAGAATAATGTTGGTATCGGTTACTAACACAATAGCCATAGTGTTAGTATCCTTTACAGACTCGGTATATATATTATATAGTGTGAATTAGCGTTGAATTCGCATTGCCGTAGACTATATGATGTTAGCTTCACTATTGCAGGTTTACACATTCGTCTAGGAGATTGTACCGTCCTATTATCCCACATTCTTGACCAACATATATAGTGGTTAAAGGGCGTAATACTGGCTCCTACTGATGAGTCGTCAGTAAGCACGAAACGAATGTGCATGAGATTATACATTCCGTTCATACTGTCTTTGGTTTATTTTTGTGTTCACAACTGAACTAATTTGTTACTAGGTTCGCCATACCTAATACATACTAACATTCGCAATTCACGTTAAAATTTCACGAATAAAGAATTTTATTCATCTTGTTCATCCGTGTTGAGCTGATCCTGGTTTTCTTCACTGCCTAATGGATCTAGCGCATTGGCCTCGACAGAAATAAACGATGTATTCTCGATTTCATTCTGCAACGTAATTGGGCATCATTTTAGGAGAGCTCCCATTGTAATAGTCGACGGCTGTTGAACCAACACAAACTGTTCCATCATTCTATAGCCGACTCTCCTCCTAATCCGCCTACTATACTACAGGCCCATTCCAGTCTACCACAGATAGTTAACAAAATAAGGCTTGAATGACTGTCCCAGTCCCAATAAAAATGACGAACCAACAAATAACGGTATTGAATATAGGCTTTAGTGACAGAAATATTGTAAAACATTTCGGATTTATATAACCGCACCATATAGATATTTACTAATTAATTCAATAAACGGTGTGTAGATCACTTAATTAAAATTTTAGCATGTAAGACAAAAGCTTACATGTAATAAAATTCAGTAATAAATAATCCCTTGAGTTTCTATGCTCTTCTCTCTGCCCTACTATAGGTGACCTAATAATCACGGATCACTCAAATTAAAGTACACATTTTATACCTATAAGTGGAATGTTTATATAGAAAAACCCAATTAACAGTTTATACAGCTTATAACGTGGGTCATCAAAATAAAGTCCAAATCTATATAAATTCACCAGCTCACTGACAAATATAATTGATTGGCTTCAATAAGACTCCAATCAATAAGCACATAAAAAAGATTAATATATCGAACTCTAATTATGTAAACAAATAAAACACGGGCGTTCTAAACAAAGCCGATATGTTTTAAATAATAATGTTTATCAGTAAGTCGCGATGTCCTCTGTGTATCTGGTATACACTGGTTTAGCCAAGCAGTCAACCCTTTATAGCCGCACTACAACACAGTCACCTGTCAATACCAAATTATATACAGCCATGTATTAGAAGTGGCGCACCCAGTAACAGATTAAATCAAATATGACCAGAAGGATAAACCAAAGGCAGCATGAACGGAAAGTATAATTTCATGCTCATTCATTTTGTGCTTACTGGCGACTCATCAATAGGAGCCGGTATTACGCCCTTTAACCACTATATATTTGGGTGAGGAATGTGTGAAAATAGGACGGTACAATCTCCTTGACTAATATGTAAACCTGCAGCAGTGAAGCTAAAATCATATAAAGACTTCGACAATATTATTTCAAAGCTAACTTACTATACATACTTTATATAACGCATCTGTAAAGAGTACCAACACTATGGCTATTGTGTCAGTATCACATACCAACATTATAGTACCGAAAGCGTACATGGTACTAAAACTATGGTTGCCGAGTCGGTACATGTTACCAACACGATGGATTTCAATGTATGTCATAGTTAAGCAAAATTGAGAATTACAACCATTTCTGAACACTTGTTACTCCAGTAATCCCATACATTCTGGACTTGATAGATATCAGTTACATTTCACAATTAAATATATTACAGTTAGATACTGTTTGTGACGGAGAACCAATTTAAATACAATAATTTATTAGTTTTTGCGCACCTAGTAACAAATTAGTTCAAATATGATCACAAGGATAAACCAAAGACAGCATGAACGGAAAGTATAATCTCATGCACAATCGATTCGTGCTTACTGACGACTCCTCAGTAGGAGCCGGTATGACACCTTTTACTCACTATATATTTGGGTGAGGAATTTGGAAAATAGAACGATTCCATAGTACCTTTTACAGACTCGGTAACAGTATTATTAGTATCACGTAACCGTTAGGTAAAATACAACTGGTCTCGGGTAGTGACACAATGGCCATAGTGTTGGTACCCTTTAAAGACTCGGTATATATGATATGTATAGTGAGTTAGCTTTGAAGTCGTATTGTCGAAGACTCTATATGAGAATTGCAGCACTTTTGCATTTTTACCCATTCGTATAGGAGATTGTACCGTCCTATTTTCCAAAATTCCTCACCCAAAAAATATATTGGGTAATGGCCGTAATACAGGCTCCTACTGAGGCAACTCCGGTGAATGGTTGGAACGGCTGGAGTATTAGGCCTTTTATCTCCTAGCAGGATAACTTTATTCATGTTATCGGGCACTGGATCATGCCACACTGTATCCTCACTAACCAAAAGACACTTTAATGGGCGATAACCTGTTTGAAACAAGTGGCAAAGAGGATTCAGTGCGGAGTCCTTGTTGATTCTGCTCTACTAAAATAGTTTCTTCGGCAACCTATGTACCTATCAAGTGCAAAAGTTCGTTTTTATATTTCAAATTTGTGTACTGCTTCTGCTATGGACACGAAAAGATCATCCACATATATATATATATATATATATATATATATATATATATATAAGTACGAAACAAAGGTGCATGAAATTATACTTTTCGTTCATGCTGCTTTTGTTTTATCCTTCTGGTCATATTTGAACTAATTTGTTACTAGGTGCGCAACAACTACTACACAATCTATGTTATCAGACTCGTCCTGTCACCTTGCAGCTAGACAGTGCTGAATTATTGACTTAATCCTCATTGTAATCGCGCAGGTTGATATAACTGCCTGTCTGGTCAATCACCATCATCATAGTTATGCCTTTAGTAAAAGGTATACTATGTAGGTTAAATCTCTGCGTGTAGCGTTATGTGTATGTATTTTGACGATTACTATTTTAACTTTTGGACAAGTATTTATATATAGTTGATGCACTTTTATGTTTATTGAAAACGATGGTATTGTCTCTTAATACTTGGTAAAGTCACTTTTATTTGTTTTTACATCCTCATGGAAACTGAGAGGCAGTTTTTCCAACCAACTTGGATGAGGTGTAGCGATGAATTAAGGAGATTAACCTGTATTATAGAAATCAGACTATTAGGACGAGTCGGTTAAAGTAGGATGAAACAACTTGTCTTGATTTAACAAATGTCGGTCATTAAACAGCCCATCTTCTATCCTGGTGTTTCATATCCGATATCATTTTTTGGAGTTCGCTATTTGCGCAAATAACAATACCTACCAGTCGTGGAAATTGAGTTACAAAGCTTTTATAATGAATTATAATGAGAATCACAATATAGTTTTTTTCAATGTCATTCTTCACTACCAATATTATCATTAACTAAGAAAAGGTGAATTAAGATTAATCTATTTTAATAAGGTCAATTTTGTAATACACAAATGCAAAATATTCCATTTTTAATCGCTTAATAACTAAAACTATATTTGTTATTGATATGTTATTTTTTACCTTTTCAATCAATAAATAATGTATAATGATTCCAACATTGAGTCATTATTAATTATATTAATCCTTGCAATAATTGGCTACATTGCTACAATGAGACACGGAAATACTATAGAAACCCCCACATCAATAATTTCCTTAACCTAACCTTAGCTGATGTTATTTTATTCTAAATTCTTTTGAACACAAGTCATCTAAAACTGCGTAACTATGATTTACAGATAATGCTGAACTAAAAACAAGATTATAATTGAGGTGATAAGTGTGGAACAAATTCTCTGATAGTAAAAAGACGATATTTTAATTGGATGATGCCTCGCTAGTATTAAATCAGAAGGAAAATAAAATCGAATGATGAATTGAAATGTTGGAACACGTATTCAGTATCCTACATGCTTGCATATTTAATGCCTGATAAATGTGGTGTTGCGGATTTGATGTACCAATCAAGATACAATTTGAAAACCTAAGAAAAATTTTTACTACATTCGTTTATAATCAAATAAGAAAGGATGAATCGAATATTCTGCAAATTGAAGCTAAAAGTTTATTAAACATAATTATCACCCATACAAATAGATACCATCCGATTAAGGTTATAAGGTGTACAGAAATTCCACAAACGAGAAGCCGCACCAGAAGTAAATTTGATTGGTCAGAATTCACCTTTGATTAATGTCACAAAATCTCTTTGGTATAGAATTATAAAATAATATTAAATGTTGTTGAAACTTCGACTGATACTAATGCCTTTATAAATTATTTTCAGGAACACCATTTATTATAAAATGTCAGATTAGCCAGCTTGGATTTTTTTCTATACATAAAACATCCAGGCACAAGCAGCATTATAGGGCATGAAATATATTTTACTTAGAGAAACAACGGAAGGAAGTAGAATTACGATAAATAATGTGGAACTTTCGGATAGTAATTATATGACGATTTAGAGGTGTGAAAAATGAAAAAAATATTTACAATTTCTGTCGCAAGCCGATTCATGCCAAAGTTTGGAAAACTTTTATAAAAGACACCTGTCAAACCAACTTGTTTGCGATGTTGAAACGATGTGTTTTCAGCGAATGAATAAAGTGTAATGAACATTTACGAACAATATCACACTTTCGTTACATTTTTATGTGATCTATTAATCAGCAGGTAATTTTCTAAATATTCTTTTCGGAAATTCATTTATTTTAACTTATAGTCTTAATTAAGCTCTTTGCCGTGGTAACCCTTGATAATTTGCCCTAGAAGAACTTTGAGACTGGTTTATTTACATTACCTTTTCTCCTTCCTAACCAGAGATGTCACCCGTAAATACTTCGTTTAAAACAGTATAGGGGATAATAATTGGCCTGACGCGTGGAAAGGGAAATTGCTAATATTTATATTAATATTTGAAATGTTGGTTTGAAGTGTGCTCGTCTCAAATAGAAATGAATACATGCAAAACAGCGAGACTATTACTGAAACTGCAACGATTGTCCAGTTTAACCCAGATAAAGGTAGGACTAAATTTGAATTAGATGTAGTCACATGTGCGTTAAAACCTAAGGAGGAACAACGTAAACCTAATTATGAATCGGAACGTATTAAAGCGGAGTTAATACCAATAATATGATATCTATTAAGGCGAATAAATGCATAACAATCGTTCGAATGAACAAGTAATATTATAAGGATTAAATGTATGATTAACTAAATAACCCAAATGTTTACAATAACACAAATAAATATTTAACAGACATATTACAAAGGAGGTTAAAACAATAATAAATCACACGATTTGACCAGGTGAATATGAATCGACACATGTGTACTCACTAATAAAATATACTCAGCACCCTCTCCCACAAATTGTATGACGTAGTAAAGATACATAGGCATGTTTAGCATGTTTAGTGGCTTTTTCTTAATTTTAATTCCTAAGAGATGTCACAGATTCCATTCGAAGGAAAGCTAACCAAAAACTTAGGTTAATAAACAACTAAAAATTGTGTCTAGTGTGATCCAGAGTGGCGTGATATATAGAATCTAAGACTACTTACTTACTAGCTAACGTTTCTTGGTTAGATTTTACTTTTGGTGGAGCCTATATAGCAACCCTTTAGCCCCAGAACAGTGTGCGGCAGGGTAGCTCAGTTGTTAGAGCACCAGACTCCGAAGCAGACGTGCCCCTGTTCGAACCCTGTCCGCGTCAAGTTCTGGACAGTAATTGATGAGTTCCCACTAATGACAAAACCGGTCTACTGGATGAATTGCCTTTTTCAAGCTACACATTTCTTATTTTATTCAGACACATTTATGTACATAATTGGTCAGGTGTTTATATCAAGATAAGAACCTTTATTACAGTAAAAATATATGAAATTGAATTGGCGTTTATCTCAAGATCCCAACTTTGATTAAAATAATATAAAACGGTGTTGACCTATATAGCCTCATCGTCTATGTCTTGCAGATCATAATCCTTATTAAATGGGATAGTTTCAGAAATTGAAATGTCTGTTAATACGGTTTAATTTCATTAATGAACTTGATTAATAGGAAATTCTATTCAAAATATCCACACAAATATATTTTCGCGTGTTAACCGGAAGTTCAAACGTGCAAACCATAATTATATAGTTGCTACGCAACTATCTACCAACTCTATTAGTTCAATGAAGTCATGAGTTATTTTGAACGAAACTAAACAAATATAAACCATGGACAAAGTACAAACAAGGAAACACAATTTAACGGTTTATAGCGTAATTATCCACTCATGCTAGTTGTGTGGTTAAATTAATTCACTAATTAATAAAAATTAAATAAAATATTAACACATCTGAAATTTTACCAGAACGAACGTGCTTTCTACCTCCATAACAGGCATTCAGCTCTGTCGAGATGCCATAATATTCCAACCACCATAGTGAGGCATGATTCATCTAAGCAACACAGTCTTCAGCAAATCAAGATCAAGTATAACAACAAATCAATAGCTTCAAATAATTAGAAACAGAAATCAAAATTCGCTTTCACAACAATAAAAGCGGGCATTCTTATGAAAGATCATGTATTTAGATGCTTAGAAATTTTTTTCTATTTATATATTCATTAATACGCATATATATGTATGCATGTTTATATATATGTATATATATATATATATATATATATATATTTATGTATGTTAGTATGTATGAATTAAACGAACATTGAGTTGCGGGTGGTGAAATAATTATTGTAATCAAGGTTGCAGTTTTGATATAAACACCTGACCCATTAATTACTACATATGTCAGTATAAACTAAGAATTGTATAGTGTACGTATTTATGTATGTATGTATGTATGTATGTATGTATGTATGTATGTATGTATGTATGTATGTATGTATGTATGTATGTATGTATGTATGTATGTATGTATGTATGTATGTATGTATGTATGTATGTATGTATGTATGTATGTATGTATGTATGTATGTATGTATGTATGTATGTATGTATGTATGTATGTATGTATGTATGTATGTATGTATGTATGTATGTATGTATGTATGTATGTATGTATGTATGTATGTATGTATGTATGTATGTATGTATGTATGTATGTATGTATGTATGTATGTATGTATGTATGTATGTATGTATGTATGTATGTATGTATGTATGTATGTATGTATGTATGTATGTATGTATGTATGTATGTATGTATGTATGTATGTATGTATGTATGTCTGTTTGTATGTATGTGTGTATGTATGTATATATGTATGTATGTATGTACGTACGTAAGTTTGTATGTATGTATACCTGTATGTATGTATGTTGTGTCCACCTATGTTTGATGTTCCACGAACTTGAATGTCGTTGGTATTTATTATACGTGTCGTCTAGACGAGCCTTAATTATGCCTAACTCGTCCGTTAAATTCTTCATTTGAGACGCCAGTGCCTGAATCAACGTTTCGACCCCATCAGAAGACATATTTAATTGTGCCATAAATGCTTTATTTTTACTCAATTATATATAGAATTTTGCACGCACAAATTAATTAATATATGTGCACATCAGCTCAACGTCTGCTTTCTCATTGTGCTGCCTGCTTACTTCTTATCCGGGCGCTTCTGCGAGGAATTTCTGTTGAAATAATGTCTGCCCTAGATAAGACCTTTTGCTCATTATTTGTCTTAAAGGTGGCTATTGCCACATCTTCCCCCCCCTCAGGAATCGGCTTTCGCACTCTGCTTAAACGATCCAGTGCCACAGCTCGTGGTCCATCGGGCAGGCTAACAAAAACAGTATTGTGCTCGGCGTCCACCCTCTCCACGCGATACGGCCCATCATTGACAGCCTGCAGTGCCATGGGCTCGACCCTCGCTACCATGACATAATCGCCGACCTTTAGGCGAGTGCGTGTCGGTTGCCTTGCATAGCTTTGTCGCTGTGTTGCGCCTACATATTCAGTTAACTGTTTTAGTCGTTCCTGAATATCCGCTATGGTGCAGCGCTCATGGGACCCTTGGATTACAGGTTCACCTGGCAGTCTTATGTGTCCTCCATAGACCATGGTCGTTGGAGCGAAACCTGTCGCTGTTGAGACTGTAAAGCGCATGGCCCGCTCAACCAAATGTAATTTGTCTCTCCACGTTCCCGGGCTCTCGTGGCACCAACATCGCAGTACCTCTTTCATCGTCCTATGTGCGCGCTCAACCGTCGCATTGGTTTGCGGGTGATAAGTGGCTGTGCGGGAATGCTTTATGTCAAGGTCTTTGCACCACTGATTAAATTCTTTCGACTCAAACTGTGCGCCTTGATCGGTGACAATAACTTGTGGGGTACCGAATCGACTGAGCCATCGCTCTTCTAAGCACGTTATAATCTTTTCTGTTGTGATCTTCTTCAGTGGTACAAACTCGACCCATCGGGTAAACTTATCGACCATGGAAAACACATAGGACACGCCACCGCGAGCTACTGGCAGTGGACCTACCAGGTCGATATGCAGAAACTCGTTCCGTGCAGTAGCATTGAAAGCAATCGGAGTGACCTTTTCTCGTTTTTGTGGTTTACAACGTTGGCATGTAGTGCACTGTTGACAATAGCTACGAATTTCTTTGGACATACCAGGCCAATACAATCGTGATTGCAATGTCTCAATGAGCCGCCCAGCGCCGGGATGTCCCAATGTTTCATGCCAAAAGGCCATTAATTCTGTTCTTATAGATTCTGGCACAAACCATTGCACTGTTTGTCCTTCTTTCCGCACCAACAGGCCGTTCTGTAGACTCAACGTTTTATATGGTGCCAACACCACTGTGCCGTTTTTTAACTGATTGACTATTTCCTGACATTTAGCATCTCTTCCCTGTACTTCAGAGACCTTTATAAGCGGCGAAACCCGAACAGCGGAAATTCTGCTGAGCGCATCGGCCGCCGCATTCTCGATTCCTGCTCTATGATGAATTGATATATCGTACTCTTCTAGTTCTTCAATGGCTCGATGTACTCGTTTCTTCTCAATACCTAGTGATCTCCAATGCACTAGCGCTTTGTGGTCGGTAAAGACGTCCACGTGTCCCCCTATGACAAAATATCTAAACTTCCGTAGCGCCCATTGTACGGCAAGTAATTCTTTTTCTGTGACTGTATAGTTCTGTTCCGCCTTAGTGAGTGTGCGACTTATATATTGCGCAGGACGTCCGTCAGCTTGTAACACCGCTCCTATACCAATATCTGACGCGTCTGTAACAATTGACATATTACCTACCGGGAAAGTCAAAATAGTTGCCTCTATTAATTTCTGCTTGCATAGTACAAACGCTTGTTGAGCCTCCTCCGTCCAACGAAATGGTATCTTGGCACTAGTTAACTGAGATAAGGGCTGTTGTGTAACCGCCATCCCTGCGAGGTATGGTCTATAGAAATTCACCATACCAATAAACCGGCGCAATTGTTTTCTAGTAGTAGGCACCGGATAATCCCTGATAGGTTGTACATTCGAATCTAACGGCATGCATCCTTCCGCTGAGACTAAGTGCCCCAAGAACCGCACTTCTTGACCTATCTGTACCTTTTCTGGATTAAAATGTAATCGCCATTCTACAGCTTTGGCCAACATCTTCTGCAGCCTCACACGTAATTCGTGTTCAGTAGTGGCCCATATAATAACATCGTCTACGTAAGCTGTTGTACACGTTAAGTCAGACACGAACGAGTCCATCATTCTTTGGAACACTTTCGGAGCGTTTTTAAGGCCAAATGGTACCCGGGTGAATTGGAAATGACCTTGGGGTACTTGTACCGCTAACTTCCATCGGTCTTCGGGCCGCACGCCTATTTGCCAAAATCCCTGTTTAAGATCAAGCACGGCAAACCATTTGCCTCCCGCCAGCTGTAAGAACAGATCACGCAGAGCCGGCATGGGATACGGGTCCGGTTTAGTTACTGAGTTCAATTGCCTAAAATCAGCCGCTGGTCGGAGCGAACCATCCTTTTTCGTAACATAAACCATTGGAGCACGAAAAACAGATGTTGACGGTTCAAGAACGCCGGCTTCTATCATTTCTTGGGTTGCTCGAGTCGCTGCTTCTAATTTCTTGGGAGGGGCACCATATACTTTTGGTGGTTCGTAACCATCATTTAGTTCTAACCATAACTTAAACTGGTCGACCGTCGGCCCTGGACACTCGCTACAATCAGGCAGTTGGAATATACTGTTATATTGGTTTTGAAGATTCTTCCACCACTCAGGCAGACAACTGATCTCCTCTTGAATCTTATGGTTACCTATAGACTTTATTGATCTTATTCCTTCCGGCCGCGATAGGTATACACGTTTATTTTGACAGTCTATCGTCTTAACCCATTTTCTAATGAAATCAAGTCCCAATAAGGGCGTCTGCGTATTCGAAACAACAAAAGACATATGATAGACCTTTTCATTTATTAACAACTTTGTGTCCCACTCGCCCACAGCCACCATCGATGCGCCCGATGCCTGACATAAACTTGCTTTCGTAGGTTTTATATTGTTCAATGGCCAAGTCAATGGTAGTACCGACACATCCGCTCCAGTATCCAATTGCATTATTACTGGCTGTCCGTTGAAGAGTTCTAAAAATTTAACTTTAATGAAAATTCTTACATTTGGCAGTGTTTCCCACACTTCCTTTTCTTCACAAGCCATCTGGTTCGGACCACTTTTTGGTTTGTTCTGCTGGTCTTCCTTCGATCTACCCGTCGGAGCCACCAAAGGATTAATTTTTGTGCCTTGTTCTCTGCCTCCATTATTTGTGAGATTGTTCACCCTGTTACCCCACTGCACTGGTCGTTCTCTAGGGGCAGTACATGGGTTTTGTTGCCGCTTATACGCCGTATTCGTCGGAGCCGGAGTCCTTATATACTGACTTTGCTTCCAAGCCACTGGCTGTTGCCTTCTGTCGCGGAACTGCTTATTATGACGCGAAGAATTCCAATACGGTATGTCGCTCCTCTCAGATGTTGTAACTGTACCCATGCGTGGAGATGCCGCTGCCATCTTATTTGTCATTATGGCCGAGCTTTGAAGAGCCTGAAGTCTCTCTTCAAGGCCTCCTGGGCTGCTGGATATTTCTCCGTATCTAGTAGGATCCAGCAGCATGAACATGATGGCCTCATGTGGTTGCAAGCCTGGTAAAGACTCGGTAAGCTTCGAGAACCACCGCTTGATACGTGCCATGGTATCCATGGGCATCTCACCCTTTAATGGTGTCAGGCTGTATAATTCTGAGAACACTTCTTGAGGCCTGGCCCGGAAATGATCCAATACGCGTCTTTTGTATTCTTCATATGTGAGGTCAACTGGCAATTCCAATTGGACAGCTACTGTCCGGTCCACTAATTCCTGTACAGCTACACGCACAATAGGTGCTTCCAATGTAAATTCTTGGGCTCGCACTGATGCTTCAAATTTTTCGAACCACAACTGTGGCCTTTCCACATCTAGTGGTGCTAACATCGGCTTAAACTCTGATGACGGTCTGACATAACTCGTCGATTCGGCTGAAAACGCTGGCATATTAATTCCTGATTCCTCTTCGCCGGGGTCGCCATTGTTGTGTCCACCTATGTTTAATGTTCCACGAACTTGAATGTCGTTGGTATTTATTATTAACGTGTCGTCTAGACGAGCCTTAATTATGCCTAACTAGTCCGTTAAATTCTTCATTTGAGACGCCAGTGCCTGAATCAACGTTTCGACCCCATCAGAAGACATATTTAATTGTGCCATAAATGCTTTATTTTACTCAATTATATATAGAATTTTGCACGCACAACAACAATCTATTTAATAAAACAAATTTACAAATTAATTAATATATGTGCACATCAGCTCAACGTCTGCTTTCTCATTGTGCTGCCTGCTTACTTCTTATCCGGGCGCTTCTGCGAGGAATTTCTGTTGAAATAATGTCTGCCCTAGATAAGACCTTTTGCTCATTATTTGTCTTAAAGGTGGCTATTGCCACAGTATGTATGTATGTATGTTTGTATGTATGTATGTATGTATGTATGTATGTATGTATGTATGTATGTATGTATGTATGTATGTATGTATGTATGTATGTATGTATGTACGTATGTGAGTTTGTATGTATGTATGTATGTATGTATGTATGTAGATGCATATGCATTTAGTATGTATGTATGTAGATGCGTATGCATTTAGTATGTATGTATGTTTGTTTGTATTTATGTATGTATGTATTTGCGTTTGTGTATCTACGCAGTATGTGTATATTCATGTATGTATGTATGTATGTAGAATATACATATAGTTTTGGTGTACGTATGTTTATAGGTATGTTTGCTTGTTTTGTTTAATTTTACCTTATTCTTTGGTTTGCTGTTTTGTTTTTTTTAAATTTCGTTACAAATATGTTTGCTTATTTTATTTATTGCTTAATAATTTAGATGTTAATTTATGTATGTAGAGAGGTTCAATTTTTTTCTCAAATTTTATCATACGCCTTTAAGACACTGGCACCTGATAAATAAATTTTTTATATAATTTTCGCCATTATATTTTTCATTCAGAACAATTTAACGGAACCGGATAACCATTAGCAACGGTAAATTTCCCAAACATAAATTTATTAGAATTAGATAATCCCAAATTCGTCTACTAACCATATTAATAAATAAATTGCGATTTCCGAATCTGAAATATTACTTTGGAAGGATCAACATTTACTAATAGAATTCATTTCAGTTTTTAAAGTCACATTTTCAATTGCACAAATGTTGAGTGAATAATCTTAGGAATAATCCAAAGTGTGCAATAAATTGAAGAATATTTGTTAAACTACTGCCTTCATGAGTAAAAAATATCATTTTTATTATGCCTAGTTTATTTCTCAGAATAATGGCAACGAAACATGTACGCATAAATCTACCTTAGGTTTAGTTATAAGTAAAAGTTCTTCACTGACACTAGCTTATTCATATTAAAATGCATAAACGGGATGTCTTCTAAAGACATGTAACCACCCTTACCATACGCAGGGAAATGTCTTGATAAATACTAATGGAATATCCTGTGAGTTTTAAAAATCATAACGAACATTTAAAATAAAATTTTCAACCCATCAGCATTATTTTGCTACGAACCCGAAAAGTCAGACTAGTAAAATTGAACCAATGCTAATAAGTATAACGTTCAGAGTAACTTTCTACGAAGTCTACGCAAATTTCCAGTAATTGCTCCACCAATTCCAATGTCATATTGTTAAACAGAATTAAGAATTTTATTATATTATAATCTTTCATATTACTTGATATCACAGAGAAATGGCTGAAGTATTTCTTAAGTGCATCATTTACACCTTTTACTATTTGATTATTTATTTTAGGCGACTTCTTTTAAATCATCGGTGGCAAATTACTGCACCTCCCAAATTTAAAACTTGTTAACGCATTTTGCAACAGCATTCATGATCTATTTCATCACTTGCTTAATGATTTACTATCGGTCATATTCCATAAAAATATTACATTAAATACAATGGGATTGGTGTTTACTTCAAGCTCGCAAACTTGATTTAAAGAATTGTTACCACCACTCGCGCAAACAATTATTGTTAAATTGTATTGCCTATATATGTATATGTGGCGAAAGCTACAAACAGTTAATGTTCGTGACTGCATAGAAAATGTGCAGCCGACATTTCCAGTCAAGTTCAATGTATGCAAGACTGCTAGAGGTGAGAGCCGCATATCTAAATTGATTTCCATATATATTCAATGCGGTTTGATCCTCGATAGTCAGTTTGCCGTCGTACTCTGATGATGATCAAGGAAGGTCGAAACGCGTCAGTGCGTTGCGGTTGGCGGTAGTTTTGTTATGTTGTTCGACGACTGGTTAAATACAATGGGATTGGTGTTTACTTCAAGCTCGCAAACTTGATTTAAATTATTTTTACCACCACCCGCGCAATAAATTATTGTTAAATTGTATTGCATATATATGTATATGTGGCGAAAGCTGCAAATAGTTAATGTTCGTGACTGCATAGAAATTGTGCAGCCGACATTTCCAGTCAAGTTCAATGTATGCAAGACTGCTAGAGGAGAGAGCCGCATATCTAAATTTGATTTCCATATATATTAAATGCGGTTTGATCCTCGATAGTCAGTTTGTCGTCATACTCTGATGATGATCATGGAAGGTCGAAACGCGTCAGTGCGTTGCGGCTGGCGGTAGTTTTGTTACAATATTCGAAGACTGGTTAAATACAATGGGTTTGGTGTTTACTTCAAGCTCGCAAACTTGATTTAAAGTATTGTTACCACCACCCGCGCAATCAATTATTGTTTAATTGTATTGTCTATATATGTATATGTGGCGAAAGCTGCAAACAGTTAATGTTCGTGATTGCATAGAAATTGTGCAGCCGACATTTCCAGTCAAGTTCAATGTATGCAAGACTGCTAGAGGTGAGAGCCGCATATCTAAATTTGATTTCCATATATATACAATGCGGTTTGATCCTCGATAGTCAGTTTGCCGTCGTACTCTGATGATGATCATGGAAGGTCGAAACGCGTCAGTGTGTTGCGGCTGGCGGTAGTTTTGTTATGTTGTTCGAAGACTGGTTAAATACAATGGGGTCGGTGTTTACTTCAAGCTCGCAAACTTGATTTAAAGCATTGTTACCACCACCCGCGCAATCAATTATTGTTAAATTGTATTGTCTATATATGTATATGTGGCGAAAGCTGCAAACAGTTAATGTTCGTGACTGTATAGAAATTGTGCAGCCGACATTTCCAGTCAAGTTCAATGTATGCGAGACTGCTAGAGGTGAGAGCCGCATATCTAAATTTGATTTCCATATATATTCAATGCGGTTTGATCCTCGATAGTCAGTTTGCCGTCGTACTCTGATGATGATCATGGAAGGTCGAAACGCGTCAGTGCGTTGCAGCTGGCGGTTGTTTTGTTATGTTGTACGACGACTGGTTAAATACAATGGGATTGGTGTTTACTTCAAGCTCGCAAACTTGATTTAAAGAATTTGTACCACCACCTGCGCAATCAATTATTGTTAAATTGTATTGCCTATATATGTATATGTGGTGAAAGCTGCAAACAGTTAATGTTCGTGACTGTATAGAAATTGTGCAGCCGACTTTTCCAGTCAAGTTCAATGTATGCGAGACTGCTAGAGGTGAAAGCCGCATATCTAAATTTGATTTCCATGTATATTCACTGCGGTTTTGATCCTCGATAGTCAGTTTGCCGTCGTACTCTGATGATGATCATGGAAGGTCGAACGCGTCAGTGCGTTGCAACTGGAGGTAGTTTTACTATGTTGTTCGACGACTGGTTAAATACAATGGGATTGGTGTTTACTTCAAGCTCACAAACTTGATTTAAAGAACTGTTAACACGTTTTGCAACAGCATTCATGATCTATTTCATCACTTTCTTAATGATTTACTATCGGTCATATTCCATAAAAAATATTACGTGTTTTAATGATGTTTTGATAACAAAAAAATTGGTTGTGTTCTTCATAACAATCTTTTTCATTTGTACAAATTTTATGCTATATTTGTTTAAACTGCTTATTACTAATCTGCATTATTTTGCGACTATTCATTAAATTCATAATACTTATAATTAAAAATAATACTAATCAACTTGAAACCTTGTTGATCACTTTAAATTTTATAAGAATGTTTGTTCTTTAAGCTAATTCGAATTTCATTCTTCGCTCAATTATTATGGACAACTAATACTCTAGAATTTAATTCGGTATTATACTTAATATTATCGTTTGCTAACGCGGAGCTAAGCAAAATCGTACTTGTGAGAACTGTTATGTTCGTTTTACATAATCGGTTTGTTATTCGTCAACTTCTTTTAAGATCCAAAAAAGGAATAATACGCAAATGGAAAAGAATTTAATAATTTCCGGTTTTACATCAACATTCATTCTTTCAGTTAAATCGATATTCAGCCAACACTCTGTGCTTACTAATAATAGCTCTCGTTTGGTAGCAGGACCGATTTTTACAGTACTATTAACAAAATCAATTGCTTTTTTACTGGTCATGTTCTACCATTTTTACAAATCTGATTCTTCCTAACCGTCAATAATTTTTCGGTCCTTGCAATGCGATATTTATCTAAATGAAACCTACCCATAATAAGTACGCGCTATTCTTTATTGACTAGAAGTAAATTTTGTATGATTTCAGTCCAGTCATTTTCAAGAGCTAACAGATATGAACATCCTACTGTTAAAAGCAGTACTAGTTTCTTATTCCAACAGCATAGATAGCGACTTTGTCCATCTATTCGTGTGAATTGCTTTATTGGTTTGTGACGTCAGAGTAAAGTGTACTTAGCAATTTCATGAGCCAATCCTATCTAGTGAAATAATAGGTCATGAGTTCAAACTATTTGCGTGACCTAGCATGCACGCACTAACTTAAGCAATAAACTGTCAAACCTACTACTGCGTATAAATTAATGCACTAATACACAATGTATGAAAAAGACCAAGCAACTAAGTCTTCCTACATTGTAATTGTATGCTTGTGCGAGCACGCACATGATGGTATATTTACACTACTGATAGTTATTGTTATGTCTGACCTTATTTATTTCGTTCTTTCACTGCTAGACTTGCACTAACAGAATTTATTCTGCTCGTTCTTTGAACTTTATATTTAAGCAGGAGAATGGATGGTTTGTCTGCTGCAGTTTATGTTGTTGTGTTTGCGGCCATCTATTATTCTTCATGTAAGTGATTCATATAGGTCTATTTTACGCATATTTATTTAAATGTATGTATATAAAGCCTGTGCCTACTTCTACATGGTAAATGTTTCATTTAAAAAATCAATTTTTGATGTCTACACAATTTCCAATTACACTGCTATAAAATCCAGCCGTTTAAAATTTCATTGGTTACCTTGAGAGAGGTGAAAATATGCTTCTAACAGAACAAGGCCAACCGTCTACTGAAAATGCGGTACATCGCTTGTTATTTGTCACATTTTAATCAAATATAGGGATTGCATATATGGAATGCTACTCTATTAATGCATATTGTTCATAAAATTTAGTTGTATGTGTTTAACTAATAATTTAATAACCGTTCAACCGATGGATATTTTTCTTTTTGTTATAAACGTGGATGTCTAAATCAGAGGATATATGCTAACATGAGGGATATTTTGATGTGATCAACTTCTAAAGGCGAATTTACGCTGCCGATATATGCGGTCGTCAATCGTGAAAGATGTTTTTCCTACGGTAAGCCTAAATATAAAAATGTGTTATTTGGCATGTTGCATTTAGAAACCATTTCTTATAGGACGAAGCTAATATTTATAATTATGTTTTTGGAATGCGTTTTTAAATACATAATATAAATATATATATATATATCACACTTAACAGGTCAACAACATAACAACTACATATAAACCACTGTTTAATACAATGTTAGTCTCCATAAGCGTCTTACATCCAGAATGATTAGAATTACAATTTCAATTTTGTGCGTGACCGTACAGTCAAGAAATAACAATTTCGTCTCTCAAGGACACCGAAAACAACTTTAGGTATAAAAAAGCAGTTTCGTTAATTTATACCTTTGAATATTTATTGACATAGTCTACGACCATCAGAGTCAGGCTAAAAAATATTCGGTATCAGTCTTATCGATATAATAAACGCTTAATTTTGTAACTCACTCCCGTCTAGAGCCGCGTGCCTGTTCCTTTTTACCAAATAAGTATATCATTAGTAGTTTTATCATCATCTCATTTTTCGTACAAAGAAATATTTGGTCAAATTAAATCTAGAAGCAGTCTTCGTAACCAGTTATCTTTTCAATTTCTTTGCATAGACTTTTTATTAACCTTTCTTTAGACGGCCACCGGAAATCAACAATATATCTTGACAACCATAGAAAACACGAGCTGTTTAACAACCAGTTTACACACGATTGACGTGTCGTCCGTTTAGTGACATTTGACTCACTGATCGATGTGAAATACCTTAAACATGGTAGCATAACTTCCGTAACCATAAGATTCGTATGGTGGAAACTATCCTGGAGAAAATGAATCCAGGAACTGCAAACGAGTTTGTTTCACCTCCATACTCTAGTAGGTTTCAATCTACCTAGAGACATTTGGCTTGGCTTCGTTTAGACGCTGTTCGCTCATGAATTGGTCGAATGCATGTTTAATACATTTAAAATAGTAGAAAGAGTCCAGACTAAAAATTTTCTGCTACACTTTAACTTTTATCCCTTTGAATTAAACTGTTATTTTTTTTATATAATCTTATTCTTTTTGTTTAATTTACAATATTTTTACCATGCTTGTACGGTTAGTCCGTATATTTTTAAATGATATCCAAGATATGTAAATTCCTAGCTGTTTAATAACTTCATATACACGATGAACTTGGTTTCGAACTCACTATAATCAGTATCTACTAGCACTTCGAATAGATTCAAAATAATAATTTTTTCGATAGGATAAATCATACTGAGACGGGGTATAAAAGTCATTCTGATCAACTATGCCAACAAGATGCTTCTACTAGGAGCTGCAATAACAATCTTTTGCGATTATTCTTCATTTCGGTGAAATGAAGCGTACCTATGGTGCAATTGTGTCGATAACATTTGCGAGTTTTCTTTGAGGTCGAGCTATGAATAGCTTTTCCCAAAGTTGAATCTTCTACTGCATTAATATGCATAAGATGTTGCACCGTTCAACTGTCCCACTCCTACAGGTGTAGCCAGTAAACATTAAACGCATGTGCCAACTGAAATTGTACAATCATAGGTGCGGTGCGCGTTACCATCGGTGCGTATACGTGTAGTTTAAAACTGCGTGCTACACCGTAGTTGCTATTTTTTATTTGCTTATTCCATGAATTTTCTGTACCGTTTACAATCATATTTATGCGAATCTACTTAGGGTGAAAGGCATATCTATGACTTTCTATACTTCGTGTGTGCATTAGGGGTTTCATGACAATTAAGGGTCGAAATGTGTCAGTATATGTGACTGACGGTAGTTTTGCTTTGTTAGGTGACTACCTAAATAAAAGGGACTATTTTTCTAAAAGTTGCTAACATAATTTAAAGAACTTTTATCGCCACCCGCACAATCAGTGCTTGCTCGTTGTAGTTATCGTTGGCCACATTTTTTTTGTAAGGGATGATCTCTGTAGCCGATAAACTATTATTTGATTTCGTATAAGTATATGGAAATTGGCTCAACCCGTCCACAACAGAATAGGACTGTTCAAGCAGAAACAGAATGCTTGGAATCCTAAAGCTATAAAATCGGAATTTTGAGCAGTAAAATTGCAACTGTTTATTTTTCTAATTGAAAATCAAAAACAAATTTTCCTCATTTGCTCAAATGTCTATTACGACCAGTTTATCTGGATCTTACTGTGTTTATTCTCGAGAATCATATCAGACATCGTTATCGTATTCCTGGATGATGGTTCGGGGGATATTTAGAATTATTCGTTTACCTCGATGTTTTACGCAAATTAAAATTCTCGTGTCATTTATGTCATTAATATGTTCATTTGGGCAAAATTTCATTTTCAGTTATAACAGATTTGATCTGGTGTGGTTTATAATGTAAAAAGTAATGGTTAATCAGAGTTTTGTGTAATATTGTCGAAGTAGTACCAGGTGATTTTATCAGTCTAAATTAATCCATTTATTATTGCACTATAAGGATTGACGCGTCTAGCGTCAGAACGTTTAACTGCAACCTTGCAGATTCACTCCACTGCCGATTATATGAATAATATTTTGAGACACTATTTGGACTCTTTCCTCAGAGCTTTTTTCATTTTTTAATCAGGCTACGAAGACGGGATTATAACTTAATTCTTGAAGTGAACAATAATATTTCAAAGAAGCCTCATCGGGTTACAAACTTTCTTAAGGAATGTGTTATATCTTAATCACAGCAACGTTGGAACTGTACAAAGTAGATAAGCTTATGTCAAATGTTTCGATAAACCATAGTATAAGATAGTTTATTGTAGCTATAACATGAATTTTTCTTTGGCTAACAACTATTTATATATGCCCGCCACTTCGATTTTTTGGAATAATAGCTACACCTGCGTTATCACGCCTTTTATGCCGCATTTTTCATCTTCGTTACCAACAAAATATTAGGACAAAAGGGTTTTCAAACAAAATATACGCTTTAAAACACCCATATTAATTTTGGAAGCGATTACAAAATCGCTGAGAAAAAAGTTTCCTTAAAATACTCATAGGTTTTTAAAGGATAACTTACACAATTTCATCACTGGTCAGCATATATTTTTTGTGAGGATGAGCATATCTCTTACCGTCAATGAAACTAATCTGAAATGATAGCTTAAAAGTACATAATAAATAAAGCATGAAACGCTTCTGAAATAAAAGACATTACTTATTATCTGTCATTACACGGATGATGGTATTGCATACCTTACTCAATTTTGCCGGAAATTTATATATTCTATGTTTCTAATAGTCGACGATTATTTTAATGGGATGAATCTTCATTAAGCGTGATGCCGAACATATTATCAAAATCGCAATGACAAGTAAGATGTTGCCGAACTTTTCATAGGCTTACCCTCAATCTCTGCTAAATCAGTGCGGATGCAACTGTAAGAAGTTTTGATTTTGATTTGCCATAAAAAGGATAACTAGTGCAAGTAGGGCATAATAACTCAGTTCAAGAAATGTAGGAGTTTGTTTAGCGGTTTATCGATGCAAGTGTCAATTTTTTGGTTTGCATTAGGATGCTTATTATACTGGGTGTCACCATCATTGTCATCATTCATATCAATACAAAAACAAATAGTAAATTATGTTTCACTGCCATATAACCACAGGGAAAGAAATAAAAACAATAAAAATTTTATAAAAAACGACAAAAATTATAAATGAGACACAAAAATTATTATTGCCTAACACAGGTCAGGTAATTTTGATAAATCCTGTTTCGCAATTTTTCATTCTTATAATCTATAAATTTTTATTCATTATGACGCACATCTGGCCTCATAGGAAGACCTAATAAAATGAATTAATTAGCAAGAAATAGAGAAGTTTTAACAGCTAGTTGAGTTATTGCTGGCGTGCCCATTAAGTAGTTAAATATTGTCTGTTCACACTCGAAGTTCACGGTCGGAATAGAGTTAACAAAATAATTAATATACTTTGATGAATTATGAGGACCAACTTTAATTGAGTAGTAACGTATTTTGTTTTATATAATTAAACGAACATTAATTGCACGGGCGGCGATAATTAATTTTAATCAAGGATGCGATCATGTTATAAAAACCTGACCCATTATGTACATACATTTGTCAGTATAAACTAAGTATTGTATAGTTTGGAAAGGCAATTCATCCAGTAGACCAGTTTCATCCTTATTGGGAATAAACCACGTACTGTTCAGAACTTGCAGCGGACAGGGCTCGAACATGGGCACGTCTGCTTCGAAACCTGGTGATCTAACCCTATGTAGTGTGGTGTATGTTCTATAATGACAGATTTGGGATTCTGTCGGAATTTTAAACCTAAAGGATGCCGTATAGGCTCCATCTAAAGTACAGGTTAACTAAGAAACATTATTAAGTATATAGATGAAAATTGTGTGGTGCGCGTCAGGTTAGGGTTAGGAACAGTACGTGATGTGTTCCTAATAAGGACGAAACCGGTCTAATGGATTAACTTCCTTTTCTACACTTACAATTATTAAATTATACTGAAAAATGTATGTACTTAATGGGTCAGGTGTTTATATCAAGTTTGCAAATCTGATTATTGTAAATGTATGTACTTAATGTTATAGATGTTTCGTTTTACCTGTCTCCCGTATTCTAAATCCAATATTTTGCTAACCGGGAAATGGGCATCCAAATAAACAAGATAGCTCGGGTTTCATAGGAGTAATGTACGTACAATGATTAAGAAGACTATTAAATATAATAATGTAACATAACGTAATGTAATTCTCTATATCGAGCACAGTGGGCTCCAAGACAGCATGGAGCTAAATGATATAATTGGACACTTAGTGGTCTGCTATAGGCACCTGTGTGCTAACTAGCTGTAAAGAGAAAGTTTTTCATCTGGATGAAGAGAAGGATGATTTGAAGATCACAGTTTTCACTTTGTATATAAGAAGGGCTTTTCATTACAGCCAATGGCCGCTATTAGTGGGATACTCTGGATATTGCACCTGACGTTGTCTAGAAGACTATAAGGCTTGGAATAGAAAAATGCTCACTAGCAAAGAAAAAAGGAAATATTTTTTTGAACATCTAAATTGATGTAAAAAAATTAATTTTATTTCTTTAACACCCAGCATTATCATTAATAAAATGTTTGCTAGGTTTGAGATGTTTTCTATTGTTAAGAAGGAAGTTAATCCGTTTTTAGAGCCTCCGATTGTGATTTCCATAAAATTAAATTTTAGATAATTGATTTGATTATTTTATGGGTATGTCCATCTATTGTTATTTAATATTTTCGAATACTGATAAGGTCAACTTTGTAACTACAATTTTTTCATTTTGGGAAATAAACAAAATGGTGTTTTTATTAAATTATAAGTAAACCAAACGTTATTAGCAAAGTGGATAAGATTTTTCAATCAGTTAAATGGAAAAGAGACCAATTTAGAATAACGTACAACATAGAGCTGCACAACAGACTTGATCCGTCCGATTAAATTAAAGGTTGCTGTTGCTAAACTAACAAAAAGTGACTATTTTAATTAAAAATTTTTTCATAAAATATCTAGATAATGTATTCTTAATAAAGATATTTCTATGACATCTTTAAAACCGTAGTTAAATTTGACAATTTCTACTCTAATGGGAATCGTTTGCCGGATCTACTAAAATAATTATCAAAATTGATTTTGAGTAGTTGTTTCGAGTCTTTGTAGAAAGTATAATTCCTAAATATAATAGTCTATTACCACATCAACAATCGTTGATTGTGAATGTCATAGTCAAGTAAGATTTATTTCAGACTTTTAGACTTCATTTCAGTGTATCATTTCGGAGTTACCCGTGTAAATATTTTCTTGGCGTGATCTGATGATCACCATGTGAGGGTAAATTGCGTCTGTACGTGTAACTTGCGCCAGTTTCCGAACGTTTTGCCATTCGTTAAAATGAGGCTAACGTTTATTTCATATTAGATAACTAACAAATTTTATTGTGTTAATACCTTAGTTATTTTTACTAATACCTGAATCTCAACCAAGAATGATTATCGTAAAAATTCTTCTGTCTTTTGTATGCTTTTAGTTAATATTGCCTTATAATAGAAGGGGAGATATCTTTCTCAACGAAACTTGTTTCCTGCTATATCGGTTGCGTGCACAAAGGTAGTAACTCACTTGAAGCTTCATTGTCATACAAAATGTAGCGAAATTCGAGACTTTTATTTCAATGAACTCAAGAATAGCTTGAAATAATGATGTTAAATATGCCAGTCTTTCTACTCACCACATCTGCCGTTTCTTCTAAGCAAATTTCCGTCTTTTCTGTGCCATTAAAGTTTACTCGTCAAGGAGGCTTGAATAGTTGACGAGAGACGAACCCTTACATTTTGTGAACCAAGTAAAAGACACCTGAGATTCAAGAAACGCGTTTTAATCAGCCTCCACATTAGCGTCGGAAGCTACGTTGCTTGTTGGACATCAGCTGACTTGCAAGTTAAAATAATCGCTTTATTTACTAAGTCTGGTAAAGTGAATGAATTAGTGTAACTAGACAGTTGAATTCATGGCGTAATCATCGTTATTGTGGTGCAGATGCAGCACTGAATGAATGATTTAATTATTGTCGTAGGTAGATCCTGGTCAGGACGAGGTTTCACAATTAATATTTTTATCATGACCTGTTTTATCGATATGTCAAACGCAGTCCAACAAGAGCCGTCTTTCTAGACATCAAGGGTGTGTTTAACTTGGTGGATCGCATTGTGCTTTTCGAGCTCAATGCCAAAAAAATGTGCTCCAAATTTGTATATATTATACGTACAATCAATGGTCGCGTGTGGTCTACAATTATGAGTAGTACTACTAATAGTTTTTGAATTGCTCATTTTTTAAGTATATGACATTATAAACTGTACACTGCCATAAATTCAAGGGGCAGTTGTTGTATTTCTCACTGACGGTAGATAAGTCGATCTTTCCTATATAGAAGACATTGAATTATTATTCGATAATTGAGGTTTAACATTGCAGTTAGAGCTGACTACCTGACTAGATCAGCGTATTGGAGGTCCAAAGCGGACTGACTTGTTAATCATAATTATGTTTCTAAGTTAGTAGGTTATTTATGTACCAAATTTGAAATACAATGTAGATTTTTATGTTTAATAGCTTAGTTTTCTCAGGAGCCATTAGTCTTAGAAATATATAGATATATTTTATATTGAACTTGTGAGCTAATATATTTTTTGTTTTATTCTAGACCACCAATGGTATAGGCTTTCTAAAATGTTAGGGCTTTCCTATTTGAACTATGGACTATAATTAATACATGGATTATTTGGTTTTCTCAGATAGTGAGAATGTCGTAGAGGAAGAGGAAGAGGAGAGAGATGTGTGGAGACTATTTCGTATCGTTTCTCATGTGTGAACTTTTGGTTTGTATTCAAAAATATATTTTGTGTGCTTTTATACTAACTGATCTTTCATTAATGACAAATAACATTTTTATACTTCAATTTCGCTCATTTAAACTAAGAAAATCGTGGTTAAGAACAATGATGATGATGACGACGATGGTGTGATGATGATGATGATGATGAGGATGATGATGAGGATGATGATGATGATGATGATGATATTTAAACCAGGCAATAAGTTGTATGCATAATTTAATAATAATTAATATAAATTTTTAGTTAAGTCATTTTTATGCATTTGTAATTTGAATTCAAAGGAAAATTAAGTACTGAAGTAATTTTTTGTTTTAAGAGGTAAGCTAGGCTGCTACTACTGCCATGTGTGTTATCTGATTTAATAAATGAATTATTATTGTTAAATAAAATTAACTTTTTCAAAAAATATATTCATATGGGTCCGTAAATTTCAAGCCGAAGAAGAAATAGAACTGCCATGATTCCAACGTAATTATCTCCATGCATTTTTACTAACAGCAATATATATGGTCTACGTCATTCATGAATTTATTTTATCAAATAAGGTAACAGTTTGTATAAAAGTAAAAATACTATATACATACTAGTCCGTAAGATTCAAAGAGGATAAACGGAACTACAATGTTTCTACGTAATCAGCCTCCCAAGCTATTAACTACACAAAGCCCTTGGTTCCAGGTTGTACCAATTTAACCAATACATAAATATGGTGTTGTTTTTGTTGTTGTTGATGATGACTAAGACGACGACGACGACGATGATGATGATGATGATGATGATGATGATGATGATGATGATGGTGATGATGATGATGATGGTGATGTCGAAGATGATGATGATGATGATGATGATGATGATGATTATGATGATTATGGTTATGATGATGATGATGATGATGATTATGATGATTATGGTTATGATGATGATGATGATGATGATGATACTGCTGCTGCTGCTGATGATGATGATGATGATGATGATGATGATGATGATGATGATGATGATGATGCTGCTGCTGCTGCTGCTGCTGATGATGATGATGATGATGATGATGATGATGATGATGATGATGATGATGATGATGTGATGGTGATGATGAGTGATGATGATGATGATGATGATGATGATGATGATGATGATGATGATGATGATGATGATGATGATGATGATGATGATGATGATGATGATGATGATGATGATGCCATCTATACACGCGTACTAATCGCCAATATACATTTTTCTGAATAGTTTTCTCAGTTCATGTACTTGAAATGCTCGTTAATCTTTTATATTGTACCGCATAAGTGGATAATTCGTAAAATAGCCTCATTTGGATATAATCTGCTTCCTATACCTTTCTATATTTTTATCAACAGCTAATTAAGATAAAGATTTTTAAATTTTATTTTGTCGTATCCTTGTGTAAGATAAATATCACCAATTTGCACTTGAGACAATGTTGCGCTTAGTTGTCATGTTTTCAAAACTGCATTAGGCATTCCGTACGTAGGACAAGGAGCTGATAACACAGTCAATATGATCCGATGGTTTATGACGTTTAACGACTTCATTTCGTGCCTATAAGCTTTTTAACATTGGAGACGACATCGATCGCAGGCCAACTCTTCATCAATAAACTTTCAACGTCAGGAAAGCCCAGACGACTAAATTTTGGACAGATTAATATCCTTTCTTCTGTTATGGAAGACATTGTAATTTTATTTTTTGCGTATTTCTCATTCGCTATTTCATGTATAGCAGCTGATTAATAGTGCAGGCATTTACTACAATCTCACCGGTTCTGTTGTTCAACATAGCTTCACGTTCATATTATTTAATAGGTAAATAAAAACCATACTTTGCTGACTATTAGATTTATTTATAACAGACTAGTGGATTATATACAAAAGTAAGTCAACTTAAGTCTGACATTTGTGTCAAATGAGCACTCAGCATTGTTCAACCGTTTGCTGAAATCCGATCGGTTTCTAAATCCGTTCCTTTACCAAAAATAAGCTTTCAACGTGCCAATTTTATGCGATTGTTGGGTTTATAACCTAAGGAAGCGATTGTGGATGACATCAATCTAAAGTTTGCGAACTAATGATAGGTAGATATAACCGAAAAAATCAGTTTTCTAAACTGTACCATTCTGAGACGAGAAAGGTAACTGGGTGTATGATGACGAGGAATACGCTCTTACATTCATGGGATAACAAAGTAAATCGCCTCACTTCTAATTGTAAAAAATATCGTGTATCTACTAGTTGTCTTTTGGGAAGTTCAAGTAATTTCATCTTTTATGACTAATACGTATGTTCGGCAGTTTGTCAGTACCTGGTACCAACTCGATGGTTGCCGTGTCGGTACATGATACCAACACTTTAGTTGGCGAATTGGTATATGGCATCAACATAATGGATTTCAAAATATGCCAAAATTTACCAAAATTGAGACTTACAACTGCTTCTGAATACAAGTAATCATGGAATACATTTGTAAATGATATTATAACTTTCATTCATGCTGACTTTGATTTATCCTTCTGGTCTTATTTGAACTAATTTGTTATTAGGTGCGCAACACCTAATAAATGATTGAATATAAACAAACACACACACACACCTATATATATATTGGTACAAATTCCCTCTAAAGGAGTCAGCCACAGTAAAGTAAAGTAAGTAGTATATATATATATATATATATATATATATATATATATATTGTGTGTATGTGTGTGTGTGTGTGTGTATGTGTGTAGAGTGGCTAGGTTAAGAGTAATCCTATTCTTATATGTATAGATCACAATTTTCTATTTCCAATAACTGTTTGTAGCACGACTAATGTTTATTAATTTCATTCTTGCGTGCACACAACGCCATTTTAAATTTATTGATATTCGTAATGTTAGATTATGAATTCTTCTCATTTTCCTACATTAAGTCATTTTTCTATAACGGACTTTTTCTTTTGTTTAAATTATTGTTAACATTATTAACTATTGGTTATCATCGTAAAATGTGATCTACACTCAAAAGGCTATTTGATTATAAAAGGATTATATTTTCAATAATGATGGATGGTGTTTTCATGGGAATTGGCGTTTTAACTGTGTTCATCGAGTGGATCAATTGGCTGACAAATTAACAACAATGCTACAAACAGTATACTATATGTTATTGTAAAAGTTTTAAGATGAAATAATCCATCTTTTGAATTTTAATACATAATTAATTTTGACTCACGTTTTGGATATTCCGTCCTAGCCACTTTTTCTTTATTGTTTTTTCATTAACTTTCCTGCACAAATCTTCCTTTTCATGTAATATTCTATTAGTATAAAATGTATTTATTTAAGCACCTACTGATTGCCAGGGTGGTGATAATAATTGAAATCGCGATTGTGGTCTTAGCGTAAATTTTTAACTACTTTCTTTTAACCATTCATACAAAAAACGGAACTACTGTCAATCATACTTATTTATGTGTTTCGATCTTCTGTGATCATCATCAGAACACGATGGAAAACTGACTAACGATGATAGATGCGCATTAAATATATAATATATTGATGATGAAGTTGTGGCTGACTATCGAGGATCGATGCGCATGAAATTTATAATATATTGATGATTAAGATTTGGCTCTCGTTAGTGAGCTCGCTGTTGTGCCCTAACGATACCTTTGAACGGTTAGATTAAGTGCACAACATTCTCAGACAATAATTCTTATGACATTTCGTATGTATCAGAAAGTATGCTAGTCTGTCACTATGACCATAATCAACTTGGTAAAGTAGAAAGAACAGTTCACATGAAAGTACTCAAATAAAATATTCTCAGTTCAAAAAGATTTGACAAAAACATAACTAATCAGTTTATAAAGTTGTCATCTTCCTACGCTGTTGATTTTAGCTATATAGGTGGTCTAGCGTAATTCCTGAATTATTAGCTAAAACGATCCACAAACAAGTTTATCAACAGTATATACATATTAGTCCACAAAGTTCACAGAAGAAACAGTTGAATACAGTTTTCAACGATATAAGCCTCCTACGCTGTACTGGCCATATGAGCATCTAACTAAAATCAAAAATTGTTAATAGCACACAAAAATCCATATGCGATGTAATGGTGATTTTACAAAGCAGTAAATATCCGTACTACCAGGCAATCAGAATTGTCTAGCCGCGCTAATACACTGCATTCAATTGATAATTGTCTATTTCATATCACTGAATGTAATGTACAAGGTTTTTCAAAACAACTGTTATTAGTTAATTATTTTTATCATAAAGTCATTTTTCTCGTATCTGTATGTTATATCGCATATCTTTTTTAGAATGGCAGAGGCGTTGGTGGCCAATCAAGAGCATCTGACTGCCAGGCTCGTAGAAGAGGCCAAGCAACACCGAGAACAAAATGATGAGCATAAATCAACTGTTCAGACTCAAACAAAGACGCTATTAGCAAAAACACATTATTCTGCTCATCAACAGCAACCTACTACGGCCTTGCAATTTCGATCAAGGCGTAGTTGTCCGTCTTCCTCAGATGTTGATACCACATACTCAACAGCTTCCTCCTCTCCCACTGTCATTAAATCATCCTCGTCTACTTCTCCTGTCCACCTAAACAATGTGACAGCACCGGATATCCTCGATTCAAGGCGTCTTCCTGCAGTGACCGATAGATTATCTGCTGTAATGGATCAGAATTCAGCAACATTGTTGTATAATCAAAAAGGCACGTCTTCATACCATACTGACGTACCGGATTCGGTCTGTAACCGTGCATCTTTGCATAGCAAAGTGGATCGAAATTGTCAGTTGACAATAGTCTCAAGTAGGCAATTGTTAAAGTCTGGAGTAATTGCCAATTCCGATATAACAGCTGCAAGCGGGGGCAGTAGATTGGTTGCCTCGTTAAATACTGAAGACAATTCAGCAACACCATTCTCATTGTCGGCCTCCGCTTCTACATCAGCCTTGTCGTCTCATAATCAACTTCTTCATACCGGATCAGATATTTCACTCACAAATGATTATCATCTACTTCAACATCAGCAGCAACAATCCATAATACCAGGGACTGGTAGTGGGTCATTGACACAGCGTCGAAAAATTTATAATAGAAGCTTGGGCAGCTCTGAAGATGGTAGTATCGATGACCACATTCCGAATGGTGGCAGTCACAGAGAAGCCAACTGTGAACTGGACAATCATAGTAGTGATGAGCATAAAGTAGGTCTATTGTATCCATACTTTTGGTGACGTTATTGCCAATCAGAGATTTATTATTATTCAAGCCTCATTAGGCTGCGTGCTTTACATTCATACAATTTGTCTTGAACATAACCTTTTAATGGACCTTAGCGATATTATCGAGGTAGAAAATTTAGAAGGCAGATCCACAAAACATGGTTAAAATAGGTTTTTCTCATTAGACTCAACTCGTCTGCAATATCTGGTACTTTATACAGTCAATTTTGAAATGCAAGGGGGATTAATTTGGATTAAATACATACCTTACACAACAGCGAATGGAGAGGAGAAACGTACTTACTGAGGCACACACACAATTCACCCAAAGAAATTCGTACAATATATAAATATAGACTAGTGGATTTTTTAATTAAATGAACTTTGTTCTGATTAACTTTTGATTTCCTCCCATTCCTTTTTAAATGGGAATTTTGGATGTCATTGATCGAGTTTATTTTTTGGCTCACAGCTCATCACACAGGACAAACTAATAAAAGAAGTGAAAACTTTATTTAAACTACTTCATTGATTTTTATGATTGGGTAAACTCTTAATAGCTACTGCGTTTTATCAGATAGGCGCGCATCGTGTATGTGGTAAACTAGCAGATAAAATTTAAATACACAGCGCATCAACTTAAGTAAAAGTATACAGATTTAATTTTATTTTAACCTTTGTACGCACCAGACTAATACTTTTATATAATTAAACGAACATTGGTTGCGCAGGCGGTGATAACTATTATTATAATCAAGATTGCGGTCTTGAATATAATAATGCTTTTAAACTTACAATTCAAATTGACGAAATTAATAGTGATCTTAGTGGTAAGGGAGGGTAGCAAAGTAAAACAAAAATATCCGTAGTCAAATCATTTCAAGGTAAACAATAAAAGTTTGCATTATTGAGATATGAAGTTAAAATAAATGAAGGTGGAGTCGAAGATTAACAAATTAGCTAATGAGAGGCCATTGTAAGGAATGATGATAAGTATTAAAATCTATAACGGCCATAATGTGATATTATACTCTTTAAGGATGACATTCCTCTGAATGGTACTGCAAAATATTTATTACAAAGAAGTAATTTTTCAAAGCCGTATTTATTTCATTCGCACAATCGACGCTTCGAACCTTTGGTCAGAGATGTCCATTAAATGAAGGATAGATATTTTTCTACCGCTGTTTCATACATATTATCATCTTTTGAAATAATATAAGTAAAGTAACTTATCAATCTCGTCAATTTGTTGCGACGACATATCGCAATGCGTCTACAATAGTCCACGTCAATTGTGCCCAGTTTCCACTGAATGTCGTGAAACATCAAATCTTGTAACATGTCCATACTTACACGTAGTTTTGTGTTTTCTTCTTGCCTCCATTGGTTGCATGGTTCTAACCCCATATATGGGATTGCAGTCATGGCATGTGATTTCCTACACTCATGATTATTTTCAATTTGCATTTTTACGTTTTTGAAAGTGTACTATTTGTAGTAATTGATGGTTTTAAAACGGTTGTTATATTCAATTTTAATGCTATTAAATTAACTTTTTGACTTAGCTTTTAATCCGGTATATTTATGACCCTGCCATCTTCCGCACCACCATCAGATGCAAATGGTTCGCCCTAAAATTATGCAGTATCGCAGAGTTTGATTGTGGTGATCAAAGCCTGTCGCAAGAAACATTTTTAGCTTATATAACGCCACATTAAAATTCTTTATAAAATAATACTATAAACAGAGTAATAAAATCAACTACAATTTTAACATTTCTTTAAATCAAGTTTACGAGCTTGAAGTAAACACCAATCCCATTGAATTTAACCAGTCGTCGAACAGCATAGCAAAACTACCGCCAGTCGAAGACTGGTTAAATACAATGGGATTGGTGTTTACTTCAAGCTCGCAAACTTGATTTAAAGAACTGTTACCACCACCCGCGTAATCAATTATTGTTTAAAATTTGAACATGTGTGCCAAAAGTTCGAACAAGATAATTACAAATATTTTCTACGTGGCTCCTTATTTTCGTTCCAATCTAAACTAACAAATAATAGAAATATTGCATAAAAAAGTACAAAATATATAAGCATAGTTAAAAAAATAACATTTGTACCGCTAATGTCTTGGGCAGCCAAAACAAAGCACAGAACTAAATTAACTCATTAGCTCTCAGAAATCTGATTTACGATCAATCAACAAACACATGAAACATATACATATAGCAATAGCTAAATTGGCAAATATTTAAACAGTGGCCGTTTAACTAAGACTGATACGATGTACGTGAAAGTAGTCAAATAGGCCGTCAGTCAGTCTGCTAGGCATCTGAACTACTATGCACCAATTTGTTTAGATAGTCACTCTGTCTAGCTGCACTACTAAATCTTCCAGCTCGTCGGCAGAGAAGGCAGATACGTAATAGTGCTCAGCTAAAAGTAAACCACGGATCACCTCCGTTTACCATCCTGATTAGTCTTTCTTATCGGCTGTCATTACGTAAATCATCCTTACCAGTCGCTGAGCATATAGTATCCATTATGAATGTGCTTCTGAATTCTTTTCACAACATTTCATAACATCGATAATTTGTGTATGGTTATTATCTCCAGCGTCGTATAAAAATTTACCAAAACCCATCACCAGAATTGGTGCTGTGTCTCAACCAGATAATCAGTTGAACGCAAATAAGAACGGGTTTTTGATTTTTTGTATCAAAAATACCACCAATAATATTTGTTCTGCTCGTCTCTTCTCCACAAAGAGTAATATTCAGTTTTTGGCGGACAGTTATTCTCTTCGTCGCTGCATATATAATACAACTAACATTTTTTGCATGTTTGTGCTGAATCATTTTCCTAAAAGCGCCATCAGTTAAAAGCATATTAGAACGATAACTGCGACACTTTCACGATGTAGAAGCTGCCTTCTCACAATCCCGGCAGATTCCCATTGAACCACAGCAATTGCTTCATAATACTGTTGCTGATCTGTCCTCAGAGTGTAAAATCTGTATTGCAGGATCATTCCCGCCTACCCAATCCGGTTACAATGACTGCCCTAGTCTGAATTAGGAAAATGGACTCTATAACGACTTCTATTATTGGGATTTGGAGACTGTAAAATGGCAGACATTTGTAGCCTCACTACACAATTCTTTAAAAATATTTCATTTAACCGTGTAATAAAATCAATTGAAATGTTAACATATGAGCCAAGCGTTCACACAAGAAAATTAGAAATAATGTCTACACGATTCCTTGAGCCAGTGTAAATTAACAAAGAATTGAGAAATCGTTTAAAGTACATACACTATATCAACAATAGAACTGCTTGTCTTCGGCGGTCAAAATACAGCACAAATCTATTTTAACCCGGAAACTCAATGAAAATGTAAGGGATTAGTTTTTACGTGCGTTCATTCAATAAGCACACAAATTATATACGTATAGAAAGAGCTAATTAGGTTAACAAATAAACACTGGACGTTTAAATGAAGTCAGCAAAGTATCTGGACTACTATACAACTATTTGACCAGAAATTCACTTTGTCTAGCTGAACAACAACAATTAATATTAATTTATAATAATAATTATAAAAATAATAATAATAATAATAATAATAACATTATTATTATTATTATTATTATTATTATTATTATCCATATTAGTTGTAGCAGTATTAGTATTCATTTTATTATTTTTACCAATATTTATATTATTATTGTTACTATTCAAATGATTAATATTTATTTTTTAGTTTATATTATTATAGTTTTTTTTATTATTATTATTATTATTATTATTATTATTCGCGTTAATTTATTCGTATTTTTGTTATGACTTGCTATTTTTTGTATTGCTATTAATATTATTATTAATCATTTTATTATTAATATTAGTATTATATTTATTAATATTTTCATAATTATACAGCCATGAAGCTCTAATCATTTAATGTTGTTGCTTTTATGTCTGAGATGATGATGACAATGAAATGCTGTACATTATAGAACACGATTTCTATTTTCATAATTGTTCAGAAATATTGGTATGCAATCGAACTCAAGACTACGTCTTATTTCCTCCAAGGTATCTGCACATTACAACCATTTTACAGTTTTTGCCAACTCTGTTTCATTTTATAAACGTGCACACCTCCCCATATATATATATATATATATATATATATATATATATATAATATATATATATATATATATATAATTCTTGTGGTATTTTTAAATTTCATATCACTTTGCAGAATAGCATAATTTATGGCTAATAAAGGAAAGTCCCTTCATTATTTTCTTTTGTTAAACTAGTAAGGATGGGCCAACTGAAGAAGGCAGCCTAAATATTTTGTTAATGGAAGAAATCTACTGGAACAATAAAAACTGCGTTAGTTAAAACGCAGATCAGGTAATTTCAATTAATCCAGCTTCGCAAAAACTTTTCATTCAAGGTCGCAGATGACTAGTTTGAATTCTAGGGAAAGTCAGTTGCATAACAAAAATGGCATAGAATGAATATATATATATATATATATATATATATATATATATATATATATTATAATTATAATTAGGAAACCAGAACACATTAATAACAAAGTGGATAAAGGCCATTTATTTCAGGAATACTAATCATCACTTTACAATCATACATATATATACATTTTGGATTTTCAATTGATTATGCTAGTGGTATCAAATCTGACTCGTTTTTACTTCTGTTTCTTGTTTTGGCTAGTTGGTGACTGTGTATGCGTTTGTGTTTGTGTGTATACGTGTTTGCATGTAAAGGTCATTCTCGCAGTATTTCAAAATGATGTCTGAGATCTGGTCATTATTGTTTTGATGGCTTGAGAATTAACCATTTTTGCGCATTGTTCAATGTTACATATACAAGTGCTATTTTTCCCTGTGTAGTTGATCGTTTCACCTCGTTGCGCAAAGCTGTCATTTCCACATGGTAACAGCGCCAGTGTGGATTGCAGTGTTAAACGCACAAATTCTTTGGAGACTTCTGTCAACGTATGCGCCTCTGTTATTTCAACTTCAGTTTGTTGCCAATCCGATTGTATGTTTGTTGATTCTAATCGAGGGCCTGTTCGGTCTTGCCTGGATACTACGAGATTGTTAATGAATTTGTTATTCTTGGCCAGTCGATAAGAATATCATGTTGATGAAACTTTTGAATATTAAGGTCAGGTGCTTGTTGTTTTATGCAAAGGGCTTCATAGATAAATAATAATTTTTCTGATTTTGCTTTATGTAGAATTGTGAAATTGGTCGAATTGACAGGGTGCCCCGTTGCCAGTATATGATCGGAAATAGCTGATTTTCCTGACGGTGCCAAGCCTTTGTTAATCAATTTCTGTGGCAAATGTTGCTGGATTCTGCTTATCAATTGCTTCTTCGTACGTCCGAAATCCTCAAACAAGCAAATGGAGTCGATCCAAACATCAAATTCACTCTCGAGGTAGAGAAAAACGACAGTTTTCCCTTCCTTGACATCAAACTCACTCGAGAAGCAAACGGAGATATTACACTGGCCATACATAGAAAATTCACTTTGCCGGACAATACATTCACTACAACAGTAGTGTGCCAAAATCCCACAAAAGAAACTTAGTAAACAACCTAGCAAACAGAATCAGGAAGATCTGCTCTGAACACAAGATTGAGGAAGACTTGGGCTACCTCAGGAAAATTTTGCTAATGAACAACTACCTAGATGCTTCATTTGTTTCGTGAAATGCATCTGATGAAGATCTACGGTAATGTAGATCGAAATATTATGAATAAAGAAAATTACTGGAACAATGAAAACTGCGTTAGTCAAAACGCAGATCAGGTAATTTCAATTAATTCAGTATCGCAACGACATTCTTTCAAGAAACATTTAACATGGAATTATAGCAGTAATACCGTTAACTGGTATAATAAATATACGGACACTTGCTTCGTTTGTTTCGTGAAATGCATCTGATGAAGATCTACGGTAATGTAGATCAAAATATTATGAATAAAGAAAATGACTGGAACAATGAAAGCTGCGTTAGTCAAAACGCAGATCTAGTAACTACCCAGAGCGTTTCATTGATGTCAACATCAGACCACGGCAGATTCGTACTAGAGAGGATACCGGCAAGCAGGTTTTCCTAAACCTACCATTTAGAGACGACGTACCAGCCTCAATAATTGCACGGCGGCTAAATAGAATAACTAAGGAAAACTTTCCCGGTGTTAAAGTTAATATGACATTTAGTACACAGAGAATCATGAGGTTGGATGCCAAAGATCAATTGCCAATTCTCTCGAAATCATTCTTAGTCTACAAATTCTCATGTATGTGCGGTAGCACATATATCGGACGTACGAAGAAGCAATTGATAAGCAGAATCCAGCAACATTTGCCACAGAAATTGATTAACAAAGGCTTGGCACCGTCAGGAAAATCAGCTATTTCCGATCATATATTGGCAACGGGGCACCCTGTCAATTCGACCAATTTCACAATTCTACATAAATCAAAATCAGAAAAATTATTATTTATTTATGAAGCCCTTTACATAAAACAACAAGCACCTGACCTTAATATTCAAAAGTTTCATCAACATGATATTCTTATCGACTGGCCAAGAATAACAAAATTCAACAACAATCTACTAGTATCCAGTCAAGAACAAACAGGCCCTCGACTAGAATCAACAAACATACAATCGGATTGGCAACAAACTGAAGTGGAAATAACAGAGGCGCATACGATGACAGAAGTCTCTAAACAATGTGAGCGTTTAACACTGCAATCCACACTGGCGCTGTTACCATGTGGAAATGACAACTTTGCGCAACAAGGTGAAACGATCAACTACACTGGGAAAAATAGCACTTGTATATGTAACAGTGAACAATGCGCACAAATGGTTAATTCTCAAGCCATCAAAACAATAATGACCAGATCTCAGACATCATTTTGAAATACTGCGAGAATGACCTTTACATGCAAACACGTATACACAAAACAAGAAACAGAAGTAAAAAAGAGTCAGATTTGTTACCACTAGCATAATCAATTGAAAATCCAAAATGTATAAATATGTATGATTGTTAAGAGATGATTAGTATTCACGAAATAAATGGCCTTTATCCACTTTGTTATTTATGTGTTCTGTTTTCCTAATTATAATTATACTGTGTTAAATTAAAAAGGCATGGACTATTATATATATATATATATATATATATATATATATATATATATATATATATATATACAAAAGTATTTCAAAGTTGGTTTTCAGTAATGTAAGTAATGTGTTGCATTACTCTGCGCAAAGTGCTCACGTGTTAAATCTCCGGACGCAGCAATTTGAGCTATTGCTGCTGAATGGACCAATTTAAATGGTGAAAATCTTTTTAAGACAGACTATATATATATATATATATATATATATATATATATATATATAATCAAACTCGATGTCACTTTTTCAACCTAAATGTTTGAGTTATATATATATATATATATATATATATATATATATATATATATATATATATATATAATGCAAAAGCATTCCGTAATGTACAAAATTTTTGACATCAAAATAAAGTACGAATTCAAATGAATCATGAATTTAAGCAAATTTTCAATTGTTATCCTTAGACTACGTATATTTGCTTTTAGCCAAATACAATTCTGGCCTACTTCTATTTTTTATCTGGAAATTTCCGGGTACGCATCGCCTCTAGGAATACGTGTCGTTGTCTTTTTGCTGGAAATATATTCTGTCTCATTATAACTCACAGCATAATTTTATACAGAAGAAACAAAATAAAAACCGTGTTTATCTGAATTACAAATTACCAATTACATCGGAATTAAAGAGGTGATAGGTACTCGGAGATTTACAAATCAGACACACATAGACGACAATTATTGAAAATGAGCTTAAACTGAACAATAAACATCAATCTTTCAAGTAAAATTTCTAGCCTTATAAGTGGCACTAACCAGTTATACCGCCTCTGTTATCATTTATCTAGCCCGTACAAATGAAGATGCATCCCATTTTAAAAAAAACTGATTACGATGATAAATTCAATTCTCTTGATATCCATCAGTATTTCATGTGCTAACTTGTAGTATCTTCATGGAAAGTGAGACGGACGACTGGCACTGCCATAAGCCGAGCAGAAGACTTTTCTTCCTTCGGAAATTATATTTACAGCGACATCTTTTCTAGTTGTTCGATAGATATGGTCATAAATTAACTAATTATGTTTAAGCTAAATTACAAAAAATGCATTAAATGGAAAGAACAACGAGCGTCTGATGTCAGAAAACGAAGGGAAAATGCTTATGGCTTTAGATCTAATTTCTTAATTTTGATGTCTTTCGAACATGTAAACTATGAAGGTTTTCTACATTTTTGCACCGAGGTTCCTTGAAATTGAAAACAACTTAGCTCTTTTAACCAAGCATAAATTTATCTGGTTACTACCCAACGATAAGAGTACACCTTACCATGATTCCAACACTGAACCTAGAAATCAACCCGCCTTTTCCACGATTCGAAGCTGCCAGTTTACATGGTGACGCTTATAAAATGTCTCATTATGGCCGAATAAGCCAAACTCCCGCTGTGTTTCATCAGGTACAAAAAATGTGTGAGTATTCCAAATATGACCAGAAGGATAAACCAAAATCAGCATTAACGGAACGTAGAATCTCGTGCTTATTGGCAACACGTTACTTGGAGCCAGTACCAACAAAATATATTGGTGAGGAATGTTGGAAAATTTTGGTGAACTTTAGCATACATTGAAATCCATTGTGTTGGTACCATGTATCTTTTCGGCAACCATAGTGTTGTTATCGGGTACTGACACAATAGCCATAGTTTTGGTATCCTTTACTGGTTTGGTATATATATTATATATAGTGAGTTGGCTTTGAAGTCGCATTGTTGAAGACTTTATATGAAATTAGCTTCAATAGTGCACGTTTGCCCATTTGTATAGGAGATTGTACTGTCCTATTTTTCCACATTTCTAACCAAAATGTATAATGGGTATTTTGCTTAATACCGGCTCCTACAGATGAGTCGCCAGTAAGCACGAAACGAATGTGTACAAAATTATACATTCCATTAATACTGCCTTTGACTTATCCTACTGGTCATATTTGAACGAATTTTCACTAGTTGCGCAACACCTGCTACACAAATGCGTTTGAATTAGTCTCCGGCACATTCAGTATCCAATATTTCATTATGATCGTGAGTATTTTGCTCAGTTTACAAGCGCTAACCACAACTATGTCGACTACAATAATGAAAACGTTGATGTGGTGCCTCCGAAATCGGGCATGTGTGCCACGGCAGTTATTTTCCTGCATTATGTTGGAAAAGACAATCGAAGCTACACCAGTTTTGTCTCTGGTAAGACCAATATGTGAGGAGTAATTACAGAATAAAGAAAATCATGAATGCACTCCAACTTTCAAACAAGATCAATACCTAACTTCATGACATGTAACGTGAATAACATAAGTCTTTGTTTCCTAGATATATCCTTGCGGAATTTTTGTCGATAAGCCAATTTTCCCGGTCCTCCTTAAGATTTCGATTATGCAAGCAAGCTAATAACCGTTTAATGTAATGACGCTTTGTTGAAAATAAACTTGGTTATAAGCATTGGTGTTTGTCTAACCCAGTCGCCAAGAATTTAAACGATGATTCTTCGTTAAAAAGTGACAAGCAGTACCAATCTGTTGATCGGGATTTAGATATCCATACACGAGGTGAAGCGAATAGACAATCCGCCCAGAATTTATATGCTGAATATTTATCAAGAAGAAACTAGCGCCACAATCCTGGTGTCTCGTGTTTTTGCACATAGCCGATAAAACGAATAATCTGTGTGCTAAGAATTATTATGATGAATATTCGCTTGGATGAGACAAACTATACCACCCTGTGGGTTGGTATGGACATTTAATAATGCCCATCAATAACTGATCTGTTGCAGATGCCAGGCAAGTGTAAAGTGCTTTCATTAACACATTGGTCGTTGGTACTACATGCCTTGCCTCTGGTAAATGTTGAACTACATAGGAATGGCTATTCAAGATAGTCTAGTGGAGGTGTGCCGTGAGCTTGATCTTGCTGCACATTTTCTTGTATCAGCATTTTCTGACGATGAAGATAAAGATCTAATATTTATTAATCCAGGTTCGCAAATTTTCATTCTCTTAATGTTTTGACAAAATTCTGACCAATATTTCCAATTCTTACTAGACACACATGCTTTGTTTTTAATCAATTATTTATTGGAGTTACCTGATCTGCGTTTTGACTAACATAGGCTAAATTCCAGCTGTCTTGTTGATTGAAGATATTTCGATGGCCTTTGGCGGCCACCTTCCTCATTTAACCCACTATCACAAGTTTTGAAAAACAAAATAACGAAGCAAGCCTTATTGTTGGAGTTTGCTCGTACAAAGTGCGTCCTTTTAATAATACTAATTAAAATTAATTATTACTTTGTATTCACTTCTGCGGCTCGGCTGCTACTTTCATTATTGTCCTAAACTTGTTACGTCTTATTTCGTGCGCATCTGCTAGGAATTTCTATAGCATTAATGTCAGCTTTAAATAAGACCATTTAAGCGTTTTAGGCACCCAAGGTGGCCACTATAACAATAGGAGGTTAATGAATGTAACGTACGCTGATTGGAGGTCTGTATAAATAAGAGCGTTCTAGGTGTTTTCAACAACTGTTTTATGGGTGGTTGCCGTTTAACTTAGTAGAATACGCCAAATACATTGGCAGGGATATACTTTCAGAAGGCCATTTACATCATGCTCGCCAAGTCAACGAAGCATCTCTTTTGGATTGCTGGAAACACAGGAGGTAAACTATCATACTCGTAGCGATCACTGATTCACGGCGTATCACACTCTTTTTGACGATTTGAAACTTAAATTAGCGAATTTCTGTTGGAGTAAGGTGATAAGCTAGAAATTTAGTTTAATATAAAAAGTTGAACAATTAATAGTAAAATCATTGTGGATAAATAGGCAGATTTATTTCAACAACATAAAATATTTGGTCAGTTTTAATTTATATTTGAGTGCCTTACTGTATCTGATTTTTGAGTCTAATTTCCATTTATTTTCAGCGGTCCCATGAATGTCCTGTAGCTAAGTTTTTATCTGTAAAAGTATTCGAGAGCGTGTCTGAGTAGTTGTCATTGTGTATCTCAGTCATGTTTAAGATCTGGTTACTCTTCTATCAATTTGAGCTGGGATATGACTTTTTTTCTTTTCTACGGACGAATGTGTTTTCCCTTTGTGCAATTTTATTTGTTTATTTGCTGATCCAGCGAATAGTCGATTTTCGCTGGATACGGGACGATTATTGTTGGTGTTGGTAAGAAACTTTTGTATATTCAGACAGCTTCCTTATGTTTAAAATAGTTATTTTTCCGATTGCTTTATGTAGAACGGAAAACTTATTCATCTGGTTATATGCCAAATTATGGGGATAATTAACCTTTTTAATTCGATTAAATTGAGGTGTAACTGTTGAGGCTGCTTTGTCGAATCAAAGACAGTTTAGTTGTTAGCTTTGATAACATGATTCAGGTACGTTCTGATGTTTGCTTCTATATACCATCCCGGCTAGTTTGTTTTGAAATATTTTTTCTGGTAGTTTAGTTCTTCCTCGATGCTGTGTTTAAAGCAGATTTTTCTGACTCGCTTTGTTAGGTATTTTATTAAGTTACTCTTGTAGGATCTGGAACAATTCTATTGTAGTGAATGTATTAGGTGGTGAACGCATTCTTTCTGTGTATTACATTAAATATAAGACGAATTTAATCTGTAATAAGATTCATTTCCTAGATCGTACATGTCGTACTTTCTAGCTACATTTAGAAATTTATGCCTAAGCCAGGTTCATTAATTGTGCTAAAGAAATGTCCTTCCTGTTGGGTCTGAATCTAAATGTATCAGAGAGTGCTATTGGGGCCAAACTTTGTTCCGGAGTTTAAGATCATGTCAAGCAGCGCTCTATCGCTAGTCGTAAATGATTCAGTTTATCTAAGGTCTCGAGTTAATGATGAATGATCTGGTTCTGCCGATATTTCCAGAATTCTTTGATTTACAGATGCTGCCTTTGGAAAATTTCGTATCGCCCGTATATTTCACCAACTGCTATGTTCATGATCTTCAATTCAAGCGTACTTCTGGTCCTCTTTCATACTGTGGAGACTTGTGTGAAGTTCTACTATAGCTACTAACACCTGGAAGGCGTTTTCGTGCTTACTGACGATTCATCAGTAGGATCAGATATTAGGCCTTATACCCACTATATATTTGGGTGATGAATATGGGAATAAGGGAAGGTACAATTTGTATGAATGTGTAAACTTGGTAGAAGCGAAGCTACATCATAAAATCTCTACAATACGACTGGTCAGTTAACTCACTTTATAATATATATATATATAGTTATATATATATATATATATATATATATGGAGCCTGGGTATACCGACACTATGGCTATTTTGTCTGTATCCCATACCAACATTATAGTACCGAAAACGTACATGGTACTAACACTGGTTGCCGAGTCGGTACATGGTATCAACACGATGAATTTCAACGTATGCTATAGATCACCGGAATTGAGAATTACAACTATACCTGAACACCTGTTACTCCAGTAAATCCATACACTCCGGCCTTGATCGATATCATTTATCACATTTCGCGGTAATCATGATATTATTCAATTAAATAAATAACAGTTAGATGCTGTCTGTTGCGGAGAGCTAATATATATGCAATTATGTATTAGCTAATGCGCATCTAGAATCAAATTAGTTCAATTATGACCAGAAGGATAAACAACGTGACAACGTAAACGAAAAGTATAATTTCTTGCACATTCGTTTCGTGTTTACTGGCGACTTATCCGTAGGAGCCGGTTTTACGTCCTTTACACACTATATATTTGGGTGATGAATGTGGGAAAATTGGATGGACCAATCTCCTAGACGAATGTGTACACCTGCAGAAGTGAAGCTAACATCATATAAAGTCTCGACAATGCGACTTCGACGATAACTCACTCTATATAATATATATATATATATATATATATATATATATATATATATATATATATATATATATATATAGAGAGAGAGAGAGAGTAAGCGTATTAGGCCTTCTATCTCCTAGCTGGATACTTTCGTGCACGTTATCGGGCACTGGATCCCGCCACACTGTATCCTCACTAACTTCAATGGGCGATAACCTGTTTGAAAGTAGTGGCAAACAGTATTCAGTGCAGAGTCCTTGTCGATTCTGCTCTATTAGAATAGATTCTTCGGCAACCTATGTACGTATCAAGTGCATTAGCTCGTTTTTTTATTTTGAATGCGTGTACTGCTCTTACAAAGGACACCAAAAGATCATCCACATATCTTATATACTGTTGGCACTGGCAAATTATATTTTCGAGGCTCTATTGCTCAATATCATGCATGTATTAATCAAACAGGAAAGGTGTACTAGATCTTTCTGTAGCTAGACTATTGGACTATAGAAAGTATTTTCTTTCAAAAATATATTGTATGTTTCTTGTCCACGTTAATATTAAATCTTGGAGGACATTAATGTTTAAGGAAGAATCCTGACTTTCGTTTTTAATCAGCACATAAAGGATAGCCTTTACTCTATCTGGTGAATTAATAAAAAAAAGCGAAAACAACATTCTTTTGTCACCAATTCTCTCTAAAAAATTTGACCTGTTTACAGATTCTGCTCTTGAAGAACGTGTTTCTCACATTTTACTAGCAATATTGAAGCTTGCCATATTGGTTACTGAGACATGAGCTTCGCCTCTTGTTAATTTGTTTTACAAGCTTTTATTTGTAGCGCGTTGGATCATCATATCCAGTCTGGCAAACGAAGAAACTCGTGTGTCAGTTTATGCGTCTATCCGTTATTTATTATCAGCATCGTCCGACGATTTAACGGACGTGTTAAATCTAACACTTCACTTAATTGTTATACTGCAGTTTAGCATGCCTAGTTATTTAATATTGAAGTTCTCAGTTGTTGCTTTGCAGTTCCGTCGCATAATTTTGTCTTTTTAAACAATGATACCGCAAAGTGATTCTTCTACACAATTTAACTATATATTTTGTTTCAAATTCACTATATGCAAATGTAAACTTATACATGTATACTTCTTGTAATTATGATCATCATTGCAGTTGCGTTTGGATCTCGAGAGTCAACCGAACAGCAACACGAGTAGTTCCGACGGAGTTCTCGTGCGAGAAGTGGAAACAAACAGTGAAACGAACGTAATTGACGAGATTCATTCATTGTCTCGGCACACTGGTTCTGTGCGAAGAGCTAGTATGCCGTCGAGTGGTATTGTGAATGGTCATAAGCTAAGTCGTCCTTCGGTGGTTTCTTCTCTTGCCTACCGAACAGACGCCATTGAATTGGGTCATACTGGTCGACAGTCTTCTGGTGATGACAATCTTCTTGAAGTCAACGCTCGTAGGAAAGCGGACCTTGAGTTTTCCAGTATGGATACTTCGAGTAGTTTTATGTTAAATACTGAAGTAAAGACAGGCTCGTCATCTATTAGTATTGGATCGACACCACCACTTGGAAGCTACTATTTCGAAATACAATCTACAACGGGTCTGTCACAATCTCAGCCTACAAATACACCAACGACTTCTTCGTCGAGTGGACAAGTTGCTAAGCCGTTAGACTCTGATAATTTCAATCATCCAGCCATTACTGCTTTAAACGGCTCAGTTGAAAATAATACGGATCTTTCTAAAACTGTTAGACCATATTGCGATGTATCAACTCGTGACGTGCATTCACTCCCGGGAAAAAGTTACCGGTCCAACTGGTTTGATCTTGCCTCAAGTGATAGTCGTGAAAGTGGCGTTGACAGTACTGGTCGATCACGGTCGGACAGTGTAGATAGTCGATGCTCTACGGGCAGTGTTTCATCACACTGTTCTTCGACACTTGCTACGACAAAATGTGGTTTAACTGGCAATGCAAATTTGTCAAGTTCAACTAATGCATCAATACGTCATCAGGGTGGTCTCCTTTATAATTTGCTAGTCGCGCAACAAACTAGCCAAATGACAACTTCGAGTGGTGCATCTCCATTTGCGCCAATTATAAAATCTGTCAAAATTAATGGGACAAAATCTTCCAAAAAATCTGTATCGGATGTCGGTAAAGTAATGCCGTCAGACCGCGACTCAGTATCTGAACAGCTCCGCAAGGAATTGTTATTTCTAGATACCAATATTCCAACTGGAACTGGCATAAATGGCAGCGCTAGCATATGTTTGAGTGGGGAAGGAAGTGTTAATAATGGTAATAATTTACCTTCACCATCATCGTCAGCCACTACAGTGACTATTACAATACCTATTAATAGTTCTTCATGTTCACCATCCTCTTCATGCTCATCCTCATGTAGTTCCGTGTCAAGTTGTTTGGGAAAACGATCTCCTATGCCATCACTTATTAAACCATCTAAAATCTCGAGGCCTTTGGTTCTAGATTCTCAGCCACAAGGACCTTCAGATGTCCGTCAGCTTTCAAACAGTCGTCAGCCTATGACACATAGACCTGTTGGAACCCCAGCGGTGCGTTCGACTGTCCTTGAATCGTTGTTAGCTTCATCGAGCAATAGTTGTGATGCAATTGACAGTACGAATATCAGTAATATTCATGAGCGAAACAACAACAATAGTAAAATGTTATTAATGAATGGCTATCATAACTTTATTACTTCGAATATGCCAACACATGTAGGGGAAGAAAATACACAAGTACTTGATTCTATTGTAGTCGAGTCCGAACGAAATAGATCTTGCATATTACTCAGTACAGTCACATCTGCGGATCATTCAGTTGTGTCTAACGCAACTACGTTGTCGTCATGTTCACCTACTGCAACGTCATTGGGAAATAATATTGCTTCTTCATGTTCCATTTCTCTTTCACCAATTTGTCAAAATGACATTACGCAACCGGCAAAACGTAGTGCACAATCAATACTTAACAACAATAGCAGTAGCAACGGATATACGAAAACAAGCCACGTCAGTCATGCTAACCATAACAATGCTGAACGTAGAAATATAACTAAGCCGATATTAGGTAATCATCAAAATCGCCGATTCCATTATACGAGCAACATACCGATTCTACCAAAACAAAATAAAGCTTCACTATTAAACGGTTCGTCCCGATCAAATTTAACATCGCCATTACTTACAGTCAATCATTCCAGAAAGACTGGAAAAAGTAAAAAATCCAATAATTCCTTATTTCAACCAACCCAATCGACAGTATTGACAGAAGTAAAAACTTCTCAACAAAGTGATGGTCAAAAACAATCTAACGGAGTCCAGCGTTTCGACAGCACTGGACTCGTTGTGTGCAATGGCGTACCCCTGAAAGTGAAAGGTACATCAACTAAATTATTTAATGGAGAGCATATTGACTCGCAATCCAAAACTACGTATACAGCTCCATACATTGTACTAAACGGCAATCTACCATCACAATCACCACCACCATCATCGTCGCTAATAAATAGAAACACGCCTCCAGAATTTGGCGAGTTTTCAACGAAGACAACTGCATCGAAACTAATTAAAAAAACAAACTCTTCTTCTGATACCTCGCCAAAAATTACAAATACCGTTACCAGTAGTGCTCATAAGCACTCAACAAATTTTGATATAGCCTCACAAAGTCTGCTTGCCTCGACCTCGGTTAATTCCATAAATTTTAGTCAATCTAGTTCAGTCGCAATCAGTTTAAATGAGCAACAACAAATTAATTGTAGGTCCATTATTCGTTCTGCTGATGATGAACATGCCCAAATTGTTGATAAAAATGGAACGTGTGGCATCTTGGAGCACGCTATTTTAGCTAATGGACATATATCCTCCACTGAATGTAAGGTTATTCCAACATCACATGGTGATACATCTAGTCTGTTAGATGAAACGAATGCCAGGACAATGCCACTTTCTTTCACGAAGTCTGACACTGCTTCCGAATGCAATAATTTTTCATCAATAACGCACTCTATCCATCCGTCCACCACAGACACTTTAGCTTCAGGTCCTTCACTTGATCTAGCTACTGTTATGCCTGGTGCTCTTCTTTTGGCAAATCAGGCACTTTTGCTACATCAAGAGCAAACTCAGCGACAAGAGACCAATTTGACAGATCAACAACAAATGTTGCTTAAACAATTGATTAGTAGGCTAAATGGAACAACAACATCACTATTGAACTCAATGGCGAAACAAAACCAACAACAACTGGGCGAAACTTCGCAAAATTCCAGTCGTGATAGCAGTTGTAGCATCAGTCGAAATAATAGTGGCAATGTTGAAATGGATAGTAAAACGGCTACCAGCTTGCAAATTACGATGACAGAGGTGATGCCAGGTACAACACAAGCACTTACATTATTAGCCGATGCTTCTGTTGAACAGCAACGGGCCTTACAGAGGAAAGACGAGTCAAATAAAATTGGAACGACAAATATGTATACTACACCTAATACTACGGTCTATAGCACAGTTTCTACTTCAAAATCTGTTATTAATTCTAGTTCCTCAGAACCAGCTCAAGCAGTTGTCCAACTGGCTAAAAAAACCGCAAGAGCAACACAATCTCGAGTGACAGAATGGCTTCGCCAGGCAGCTGAATTTGTTGTTCTGACCTCTCCCATGCCAACTAATGCACGCGTACCGCTCAAAACAAGTTCGGGTGAGATGAATGGTCAAGCCAGTATCACACCAATTAGTAGTTCAAGAAATTGGCTGCGTCTTTTAGCTTCTAATTGGCATAAACTGCTTATTCTCTCCATGGCTGAGCATAGTTTTGATTTCGTCGTTGTTGAAGGCGTAGCTAGCTCCAATTACCCTCCAGGTATGCAACCGGTAAATGTTGCCACGGCTGCTGGCTTTCCTTGGCTGTTCCTTTTGGACCCTGATGTTGTGAATAGTCCTGTTCTTGACGCAGCGCTGTTAGATCCAGTTTGCGTCAGCACAACAAAGTCAGTTACGTCCTCGTCAATAGCGCCGACAACAATATCGAGTGGAATATATTATAATAATAAACAACAAATGCAGCAACAGCAGACATCACAATCTAGGCTACAATTGCCACCACGAATCCTTCCGGATGCAAAGTTTGCCGATTTATTAACCAGATGCATCGAGGAATTGTACTTAGCCAACCTTTCAAAGCAGGAGTATGATCTTCTTCGGCACACAGTTCTGATCACAAGTAAGTTCTGCTTTATGGTAATTGTGTCGTTAATGCTGTTATTGTGTTTGTCGAGGCGGATAGGCCACCATAAAATGCAAGTGTTCTTAAAGAAGTTCCGTAACCTTAAGAAATTCCAGCCTGACGACCGACATGCCTTAGTCGGTTGTAGCGACGGAGTCTTTAAGAACCTTATTGGTTTTAAAGAAAGGAAATTATCCAACTTGGAAAAGGGTTGACACTAGTTTATAAGACTTATGCAGTACTAGCAAACACTAGCACACGAGAATGTGTGGAGACAGGTAATTGACTACATTACTTACTTAGTATTGGTGAGGATTCTCGATCAAAATAAGTTCATTGATAATGTTGACTAGAATACACTGTTTATAATAATCAGCCACAGCCGCACAAAAAGCCATCAGAGAGCACAGCAATACATTAGCATTTAGAAACTTATTCCTTACTACCTTTTGTAGATAAGCGTGAGCTGTAAAGGCACCAAAAATCTATCCGAATACGAAGTTCGCCGATTTTATAACCAGATGCATCGAGGTTGTGCACTTGGCGATATTTTCAAATTGGTTGTATGATCTTGGACGCAAAATTCTTACGACTATTCAGATTTTAACGGTGTTAAATTCAACGATAAATCTGCCACTTATGCCACATTTAAGCGATCATTTATAAGCCCGTGCGATAGTAAAAATTCATTAAATCATGTTTGCGAGCTTTATATAAACACCAGTCCCATTAAATTTAACCGCTCGATAAACAGAAAAACTACCGCTTCTCGCATATACCGACGCGTTTCGACCTTCCATGATCATCATCCGAGTGTTGGGGTAAATTGAATAGCGAGGATCAAATCGCAATTCATATCTAAGGAAAGAAAACTTAAATATGCGGTCCTATCTTCTAATAGATTTTCATAAATTGTACTTGACTGGAAATATGGGATTCAAAATTTTTTTATTCAGCCACGAACTTTGTGCAGCCGAATTTTCCAGTCAAGTACAATGTGTGCGAGACCACTAGAGGTGTGGATCGCATATTTATTTTTTCTTTCATTGTATATGCATTGTGGCTTGATCAAAGCTAATCAATTTGCTATAGTATTCTGACAATGATCATAGAAATTTGAAACGTATCTACGTTTGACTGACGGTAGTTTTGCCATGTTATGCGACTGATAAAATGCAATTGAATTTTTCTTGATAAAAAGTTGGCAAACTTGATTCGAAGAGTTGCATTTTATTTGTCTAGTTTTGTTTGTCAGTGCTCATTACCATCATCATGGACAGAAATACAAGACATTAGCAACTGATGCTTCACCGCCATATAACCAAGGGAATAATATATAATGATAAATTTAATAATTTAGACAAACAATTATTAAAAGTAAGTGCCATGTGAATTGGATAATCTATTTCAGACTGGTATGTAATGCCCATATATACACACATGCGTATGGTGTCTTCTAGCTGGAAGTATAAGGCCAGCATCATTGATTTATGCATAAATTTGTAGAACTGCCAAGGTTGCACACCATTTTCTAAACTGATGCTTACACTTCTTTTCTTTTTCCATTAATTTTATTGATTCTTTAATTAGTTTAAGTCTAGTTATTACAATTGTTCATCCCTTTATGTTAGCTTCCGTTTCCTATTCAATTTCTTTTAACATAGTTATCAATGTTAGTTTTGAAGTAGTTACTGTAACAATAAATCAGACTTGGTTGATTAGAAGTTTACAAATAAATCATTTACTGGAACCAATTATTCTTACTTCCAAGAAAAGTTTCAAAGGAGCTTTTCTGTAATCAAGATGATAATTGGTTGATATCATGTGGTCAATACGTATTACTGACGATATTTTTTTCTGTTGTTTAACTAGTTCGATAAAATGTGATTTATGTTTACCTCTAGCTCGCAGACATACTAGCAGATTTTCCTTGGAAATATGATGACTTCCCGTGGTTTCCTAAATATTGTGAATTTTTCTGCTATATATGCATTAGAAAAATTAAAATCGGCCAATGGAACATTAAATTAATATTTTTTGAAGTTTGATTGCGGAGTACCAGCTTCATATTTTCCAATGTCGCGTTTTTCGTACGCGGTTTCTAGCTTTTCACAAACAGTTTCCCAAAGATCCGATTGATCACAATCGGATCTTTGTGAAACTGTTTGTGCAAAGCTAGAAACCGCGTACGCAAAACGCGACATTAAATTAATATATCTGAAAAATCGTTAAGTTATCCCCGTGTACTACTCTGGAAATAAATATAAGCATGAAGCGGCCTACTTCGTTTATATTGGTGGGAAGCATGCTACGTAACTAAGAACAGAATCGTCAGTCGCGGATCTCACATCTGAGACGGTGAATGCTCACAGTCATTAGCAAAATCTTTTAGAGCTTGACGAGATTTTTTAAAGTGGAATCATTATATTCTGCAATGCCGCGTTTTGCGTACGCGGGTTGTAGCTTTGCACCAACAGTTTCAAAGAGCTCCAATTGATCCCAATTTCCCTTTCTGTATCTGTTTTGCCTTCGATCGGGCTGGGTGTGTATTCGTTTCTTTCTTCCGAAGGCTTCAACATCGTTCTTAATAACCATTGGAAATGCGGTTCTATTCAATCTTTGAACCACATTTTCAATTGTTAGTATGATCGATGCTGAAGCCTTCGGAAGAAAAGGACGACTGAAACATTTTTTTGAGAAAAATAAGGATATAGGAATTTATAACGTTCTAGGTCACTCACAATCAGTTTTATATAATCGTTGTTTCTTACTTAGGTCCGCATTTAATTAAGGTTCATCTGCTTCACGATTTCTGACCCTAGAAAATGCTTCATTAAATATTGGGCCTAATAATTTTTGTATCGATGTTACATTCATTACATCCTTCCCTGATTTTATTTCAATCGACTCTCTAATTATTTGATTTTGAATCAGGTTATACCATATTTTTTTCTTATCTAGTTGTGTTTCCTTTTTTACGTTGTTTGATTTATTACCATTAAATCTCAGCAACATCTCATTCAATAATCTCTCTATTATACTTGACGGATAGCCGTTTAGTTCGAATATTTCCTTTAATCTCCTCATTTCCTTATCTCTATTTTTCAAATCCACTATTCTGAGACTCCTTAATATCATGGATTTAAGAATGCCTATTTTCATTCCATATGGGTGATTTGAGAAGAAATTAAGAAAAGTCCTTATAAATCACTTTTCTAAAAATATCTATTTACAATCTGGAACCATTCCGTATTATTTTCACATCCTGAAAGGGTAATTCCTTATTATTTTCTTTTTTCTAATGTTAAACGTTAATTCACCTAACTGGTTAGCTAACTCGAGAAATTTATTTAACTCATTGTCACCATGATTCCAAATTAGAAATATAACATCTAGCCAGTAATCAAATACTGGATGGAACCGTATTTCCAATGGTTAGTATGAACGACTTCGAAGCCTTCGGAAGAAAGGGACGAATGCACACCCAGCCCGATCGAAGACAAAACAGATACGGAAAGTGAAATTGGGATCAATCAGATCTTTGTGAAACTGTTGGTGCAAAGCTACAACTCGCCTACGCAATACGCGGCATTGCAGAATTTAAAGCTGGCACCCCGCAAAAATTCAAAAAATATGGATCATTATATTTTCGTACTTCTTTGCAGGTTTAATAGTATTAATGCTAGTACAACTGGCTAAAGCTCGTCTGTCATTAGACTGGAATGTTTTATGGCGCGAGACTAAGTTTTGCTTTCCGTGAAAAGAAATGTTGATTCTCCAAGTGCCTCTGTCCCTGATTGTTATCTTTTTCATTGCAGTATGACTTAGCCCAAATATATTTAAGAAAGAAAATTATTGATGACGCTATTAAATACCGGAGCTCGAGACTTGCCATAGCACGTGCGGTGGACTTGTTGCCTTGATTCGTCCGCGAATGTGATCAAAGGGATTGGCTTTTCTTATTCAGTCGGTTCACTTCAGGGACAGCCATAACTCTGTACGGAAGACATAGGTCTCCGTGTTTATGTGTGTGGGTGTGTGTGTGTCTAGACGTGAAGTTTAGTGTAATTGAAACATTTTTGTCTGAGCAGCGCTAATTTTTTGCTGAGAATAATGAATACTTACTTTAGGTTTGTACTATCATATATAAACTCTGTTTTGACTTACATTCTAAAGCGTATGTAAGATTAATTAGTGCATCTGCAAACCGTCTCAAACAATTTTTTTGATAAATACTTCAAATGAGTCAGTCAGTCTGCTTTTATGGAACGATGTTTTTTTACTACATTAATGATCGTGGCCTACATAATACGTGGCAGGTACACTAGAATGGACGTCGTATTACTGTCTTAGGTTGAATATATAAATTACAAATGTCCTTATTTAATCGGTTCATTTGAATAGTTTAATAAAGATATGCGGAGAAATGTATATAGCGCCTAGCGTGAAATTTATCTCAGCATCTTAGAAATAATTATACAAAAATATCTGAGAATAGCACGGAACAAAAGCCCTCAATTTTTCACGATTCAACTCTTTTTTTCTGTTTGCCTGATCAACTATATCCGATATCGTTACAAATAGAATAACACGATAACCACTTATATTCTTATTAACATTTAGGACACACTCTTAGCTTAATAGAAGAACAGTGAACGCTAGCTCTTATTCTATATGTTGCCTCTAATCACGTGCAAAGTGTAAAGACTCAATAGAGAATGGATTTTTTACATTTGTATTTACACGATAGTTACTGACCTTGGTTTTAAAAGTACACAGACTATTAGTTTTAATTTTTTCCGACAGACGGAATAGCAGAATGTCTGGAAATGCATTTCTAGACATTATATATATATATATATATATATATATATATATATATATATATATATATATATATATAGTACAAGGCTGTTTTTATTGTTAAAAAACAGTGGGGTTGGCCCAGTTTACGATATTGTATACTGCACCTAAACACCATTTAGTACTACATTAGTAGAAAACCTTGACTCCGCTGGACTTTTTTGTAGAAAATCTTTGGTCAGATTTGCTGTAATGTCTTCGTGTACCTGATCAGTTTTTTTATTTTAAAACAATGAATGTCATACGGCACACTCTAAAAACAAGCTTTCCAATTGATGGCCCTCGTTGGTCGTTATTCCTTTACATTTTCAGGCGTAGAGGTTATGTTGACCATAGATTGAGGGGTTCTCACATGTCCCGACATTCTGAAGCCGTCCGCAATTAGTTTTTCTGAAATTGTTCGTGGCCAAATCTTTTCCATATTTTCGGGACTTCGTTTCAAATCGGATCATACTCACAGAAAAACAATTTCTGGCAAAAGTGATATTCTCATTCAAGACAGATCTATTTATATTTATTTGTTTGCCACGATATAATAATAATATAATACCTATTCTTCTTTACTCAATGTTTTCCACGAAACTCCCAACATCCTCCCAAACACAACAACCTTTACACACATAAATGTACTCTAGTATAAATTGAAATATATGGAATAATTATAAGCAAACCAAAATTATTCTGTCGATTTGGGATCTGATGAAAAGAAATCGTCCTTTTTTACTGTTCGATACTGTTTGTGGTGACTCCAACTGATGAGTTGCTAGTAAGCACGAAACGAATGTGAAAGAGATTATACTTTCCGTTCATGCTGTCTTTGGTTTATACTTCTGGTCATATTTGAACTAATTTGTTACTAGTTGCGCAACACTTAATACACAATTGCATATATATATATATATATATATATATATATATATATATATATATATATATAAGTTCTCCTCTGTTATACATTTAATTGAATGATGTCATGATTAACGCGAAATATGATAACTGATATCCATTCGGGCCAAGGTGTACGGATTTCTGGAGTAACAGATGTTCTGATATAGTTGTAATTCTCAATTTTGATGAACTTCAGCATACATTGAAAACCGCCGTGCTGGTGCCATGTACCGACTCGGCAACAATAGTGTTAAAACCATTTACCTTTTCAGTACCATGATGTTGTTATCGGGTACTGACACTATAGCCATAGTGTTGGTACCCTTTACATAATATATATTGTGAGTTGGCTTTGAAGTCGCATTGTCGTTGACTTTATAGGAAGTTGGTTTCATTACTAAATGTTTAAATATTCGTATTTGAGACTGTACCGTCTTAATTTCTCGTATTCTTCACAAAAAAATATATAGTGGGTAAAGGACGCAATGCGAGCTCATACTGATGAGTCGCTAGTAAGCTTGAAGCGAATGTGCACGAGATTATACTTTCCGTTCATGCTGTCTTTGGTTTACTCTTCTGGTCATATTTGAACTAATTTGGTACTAGATATGCAACACCTAGTAAACAATTGACCTTTTTCATTGTTTGCTATATCTGGTTTAATATACAATTTATTATCAATTCACATTGAAAATGTATAAAAATGGATGACCTAAAATGCTAAATTCTAGTTGTAGCTTTAAAGCTATTGGAACTATTGTTCAAACTAAATTTCTCATATCTAAACATTCTGGAATTGAAAAGGACTAACTGTAGTAAATTTTCGTTTACCTTTAACTTGCCTTACTAGCTCTAAATGAAAAATTTTCTAATTTTCGACGAAAATGTTGTTTCCTTCAGTCCTTCTTACCTTTTTGACTTTACTAGCAACTGCTACGTCAATTTATTTAAAAAAAACATTTTGTTTATTTATTACACACTTTGGCATTAGGTTTCACTTAAGAATAGTATAGGACATCATGGTTAATTTTAATATTATTGTTGATCTGCTATTTCGAAATATGTTTTAAACTGAATAAGTTTTACCCCTTCACTTCAATAGTAACAAACTATTCCAAACCAAGTTTACGGATTTCGCTTCCGTCTCATATTATTACGTTGTTATATTTTCATACCAGATTACACTCTCCAGTTCGCTTTCTATATTGCTATGTGTTATTGAGCGACAAATCGTACTATTGTTATCTTTTTCTGTCTCATATTTAATTTTTAGTTCAGTCATTTTTATGCATTTGTAATTTGAATTCAAAGGTAAATTATGTACAGAAGTAAAATTTTTTGTTTTAAAAGGTAAGCTGGGCTGCTACTACTGCCATGTGTGTTATCTGATTTAATAAATGAATTATTATTGTTAAATAAAATTAACTTTTTCAAAAAATATATTCATACGGGTCCGTAAATTTCAAGCCGAAGAAGAAATAGAACTGCCATGATTCCAACGTAATTATCTCCATGCATTTTTACTAACAGCAATATATATGGTCTACGTCATTCATGAATTTATTTTATCAAATAAGGTAACAGTTTGTATAAAACTACAAATACTATATACATACTAGTCCGTAAGATTCAAAGAGGATAAACGGAACTACAATGTTTCTACGTAATCAGCCTCCCAAGCTATTAACTACACAGAGCCCTTGGTTCCAGGTTGTACCAATTTAACCAATACATAAATATGATGTTGTTTTTGTTGTTGTTGATGATGACTAAGACGACGACGACGATGATGATGATGATGATGATGATGATGATGATGATGATGATGATGATGATGATGATGATGGTGATGATGATGATGATGATGATGATGACGATGATGATGATGATGATGATGACGATGATGATGATGATGATGATGATGATGATGATGATGATGATGATGATGATGATGATGAGGAGGAGGAGGAGGAGGAGGATGAGGATGATGATGATGATATTTAAACCAGGCAATAAGTTGTATGCATAATTCTGTTAACATATAAAGACAATACAATTTAACAATAATTGATTGCGCGGGTGGTGGTAACAATGCTTTAAATCAAGTTTGCGAGCTTGAAGTAAACACCAACCCCATTGTATTGTTGTTCGTAGACTGGTTAAATACAATGGGGTTGGTGTTTACTTCAAGCTCGCAAACTTGATTTAAAGCATTCTGTTAACCTGTCTCCCGCTCTTCAGTAGTTCACCTTCTGTCGAAGATTGAGGTAGAGCTGCGCATCATATTACATCTGCAACAGTATTTATGTAGTAGTTTTTTTTAATATATATTATTGTATATTACATTTTATCTCAAATTAAACATTTTTTATTGTTTCATATTTAATTTTATTTATTGACTCAATTAAGTATCTAAAACAATTATATTATCAATTAAATTCTTTGAAGCATACTACTGAACGCATTTTAGTTTTGTTCTTTGTAAGCTACTTAATGTATAGACTCGGTTTTTCCATATTCTATTAAAATACCATTTCTTAATAACTGATGCGCTTTCTCAAATTTTTCTCTTTGCTGCACTGCATTTTATGGCTCCAATATTTTACTAGAATGATTTAAATATCCTGGCCGAAAATTTTGTTTCAGCTAGAGTTTCGACGGTTAATTTTTTATCAGCGTAAATTCGATGTTGCCCAGACGACTTTCTGTGTTTTTGAGTGTGTAGTTATGATTTTTTCAATTTCGCATATATTTGCAAATTTGTATGTGCGCACTTGAAATGTGCACATGATTCAACTCAGAAATAATCTTCAAACAGGCATGCGCACATATAACGGACATATGTATTTGCATTAATGTACACACTGATGGGTCACAGCGGCAAAGTAGGTCTATTTCTACTACATTTTGAAATACCTTTAACGAAGCACTTCTGCAGGATTCTGAGTTAAGATGAAATAAATATAAATTTCAATTCAGCATCACTATTTTATCCTAAAAATCATTTTCTAATGTGCCTACTCATCAACACAGCTTTTCCTTTCATATCATCCGGTTTCTAGTCTTGTGCTTTTTTAAAAAAATTACTTGCTTGCCTGCTTTGCTTTGTATTTGTGCAGCAAGCTAGCTTTCGATAAGACAATTTTGTTTAATGGTTTCCTCCGAGATGACTAATGAGCTGAACTGTACTTGTCCTAAAATAAATTGTACTGGCTTTTACGCTTTGGATGTGCTGTTAAACATGTAGTGTACTTTATTTGTACTTGAAATTTTGCTTCAATTTAAATTTTCTTTAATTTTTGACTTATTAATTAAATTTGATTTTCGTTGTATTCAATGAATAATTGTCTTTTATAATGTCTATCCATTCATGAATAATTGGGCTAGTGACATGTTGTATGATGACACGTTACAAACTACACATATGGTTTTGAGAAATATTGTAAATTTATTTTTTTATTTGTGTTCCAATCACAATCTATATATATCTCTATCTACAAATCTATCTATCTATTTATTTTCGTATTTAATATGTGTATATATATATTGGCATATAAATGCAAAAAATACCTACCTATCGACATATCCATCCATAATTTTCCCTTTATATCTAACTATCTTTCGGGCTGTTCTTGCCTTCATCCATAAATAAATATGTGATCTATAAAATAGAATTTAAAATTATATATATATATATATATATATATATATATATTATATATATATGGTTCAATCAATTATTTTCTATTGAACCTTTTACTATTTCAATACCCTTTCTTAAAATATATCTCTTGTTATATTTAGCTTCCCATCTATCAGCTTATTTACTTGAATAAACATTAATTGTGTGTCATGATAATAATTCATCAAATACGCTCCAATCCCGTTGTATATAACTGGTTGCGCAATTGAAAAATTACCGTCAGTCACATGAACTTGGATGAGTCGAATTCCTATGATCATTAGAAAACGACGGCAAACTGACTAACTAGGATTAAATCGCCATATATATATATATATATATATATATATATATATATATATATATATATATATAAGTATGGGAAGGGCTGTACTGTGTATTATCGATTTAGCGTACTTTTGATAGAAAAACCTGCATATTTATCCACAAATCTATCTAATGATATTCCTATTTGTACGTTTTTCTGTCTATATCTATTAATTGACTTATATCTATCTGACCATCTATCTTTTCCATTTTCTATTGGTATATCTTTTTCATTTATCAAGTTAGCCATTTTATCTTTGACGTTTATGTTCGTCATTTATATATATATATATATATTCTTTATTATGTCCATTGCCTTCGAATATTACACAGTATATTTCTAATTGGAAATTTATATATATATGTATATATATATATATGTATATATATATATATATATATATATATATATATATATATTGTTCGTCCGTTTTTGATGTTTGTATTTTTCTTTATTATTTTTGTGTCTTTTGCCTTCTCGTTACATATGCTGCGCTTATTTTTATTGCTAGTTGCCGAGCCAAAAAAGGCGTTACAGTAAAAAAATTTCCCTTCGTTAAGGCTATTTTTATTATACTCAGGTGATAATTGTATCATTCGTGTGGACATTTTGCTTGCAGACACATTTATGTGTGAGAAAGCATTCACTGTGCATAAAACCGATTTTAAACTTAACTTGCGATTGGTGAGTAATCGCACACCAAGCTGAATTTCTCCTTTAATCTTGTTTCATCTAATTCGATTTATGTGCGTGGTATCTTGCACAGTTGAAAATGACCGTTTGAATTACATTACTTGACTGATTGATTTCCAAAAGCATTAAAAAGTACACTACAATAATGAAGTTTAATGAAGCAGCCTAGACGACACAATAATGTATATGATACTATTATTTTTAATTATGTTATAAAACTTATTTTGAGACTTGCCCACGCTTAGTGGCATAAATACTATATATTACTTGGTATGTATATGAATATTATTTTATTTAAGATTAAATATAGTTTCTACCTTAGACAAAAGAATCCTGAATTCGAAATTCGGAATATTTTTGCAATGGATCTTGTTGGACATTTGCGCTAATAGACAATTGTTTCCGTCAAAAATTATTGGCATCAACATCGATAGGCGATGCTACATCTTTACTATTCGTTGAGAATTTCGCCTTTTTTCTCCGTAGGGCGTTGGGAGACGATGTCTGCGTTGTTTGGTCTTACAGTCTTCCAAGATGTCGCATCGTATCAACATTAAGCAAGTTTAACTTGGATAGTCAGATTGCTAATGAAATTTTGCTACAACCAGGATGCATAGGAGGGGGCGTCTTTATTAAAAATTTTTTAAATAAAATCTCATTTGTGACTGATTTCAAAAGGGATCCGGATAGACGTTTATGTTATTTTATTGCTTAGAAGTATATGTCCACCATTATTTGTGATATTGTTTACCGTTTAGATATTTTAAAATCATCATACTGATCTACTGACTACAATTGTGAATTTATTTATATATTTATAATAATTAAAAAATTCACAAATTGAAACATAATGTGGTATTAAACAATGATTGCGCGGATTGTGGTTACAATTCTTTAAATCAAGTATGCGAGCTTGAAGTAAACACCAATCCCATTGTATTTAACCAGTCGTCGAACAACATAACAAAACTACCGCCAGTCGCAACGCACGACGCGTTTCGACCTTCCATGATCATCATCAGAGTACGACGGCAAACTGACTAGCGAGGATCAAACCGCATTGCATATATATGAAAAGCACCTCTAATAGCCTTGCATACATTTTACGTGACTGGAAATGTCGGTTGCACAATTTCTATGCGGTCATGAACATTAGCTTACAGGCTGGCAGTAGTTTTGTTATGTTGTTCGACGACTGGTTAAATACAATGGGATTGGTGTTTAATTCAAGTTAGCGAACTTGATTTAAAGAAACGAACATTAGCTGTTTATAGTTAAATACTGTTTGTTGCGAAGAGCTAATATATATGCAAGTATGTATTAGGTGTTGCGAACCTAGTAACAAATTAGTTCAGTTGTGACCAGAAGGATAAACCAAAGGCAGCATGAACGGAAAGTATAATCTCATGCACATTCGTTTCGTGCTTACTGGCGACTCATCAGTAGGAGCCGGTATTACGCTCTTTAACCACTATATATTTGGTCGAAGAATGTGGAATAATAGGACGGTACAATCTCCTAGACGAATGTGTAAACCTGTCAATAGTGAAGCTAACATCATATAAAGTCTACGACAATGCGACTTCAACGCTAACTCACACTATATAATATATATACCGAGTCTGTAAATGATACTAACACTATGGCTATTGTGTTAGTAACTGATACCTTTTTGAAATCGATGAGTACCGGATACTAACACTATGGTTTCCGAGTCGGTACATGATACCAACCTGATGGATATCAATTTATGCTTAAGTTCACCCAAATTGAGAATTACAACAATTTCCGAACACCTGTTACTCCAGTTAAACCATACACTCTGGCCTTGATCGATATCTGTTATCACATTTCGCGGCAAGCATGACATCATTCAATTCAATATATTACAGTTAAATACTGTTTGTTGCGAAGAGCTAATATATATGCAAGGGTTCAACAGCCACAGGATTACATGGACTCCTGGACAGTACCCCGTACTTCCGAATGGCGAATGAGCTCTCAACAGCCACCAGCAACCATGCAACTTACTGCTGCCTTGCAGACTGCGCTTGGATGTGCAAAGGCTAGAGGTGCGTCCTCGATCAAAAAGCCGAGTGGTGAGGGGACACCACTTGTACCAAATTCCCAAGATACTCCATGAATATTGAGCCGGCTTATCCTCCAAAAGGAGTCAGCCGCAGTAAAGTAAAGTAAAAGTAAGTATTATATAGTGTGAGTTAGCGTTGAAGCCGCATTTTCGAGATTTTATATAATGTTGTCTTCACTACTGTAGGTTTACACATTCGTCTAGCAGATTGTATCGTCCTATCATCCCACTTTCCTCATCAAATATATAGTGGTTAAAGGGCGTAATACCGGCTCCTACTGATGAGTCGCCAGTAAGCACGAAACGAATGTGCATGAGATTATACTTTCCGTTCATGCTGCCTTTGGTTTATCCTTCTGAGTCACAACTGAACTAATTTGTTACTAGGTTCGCAACACCTAATACATGCTTGCATATATATTAGCTGTTTATAGCTGTTGCATCACATACATTTATAGACAATACAATTAAATAATAATTGATTGCGCGATGGTAGTAACAATTCTTTAAATCAAGTTTGCGAGCTTGAAGTAAACACCAATCCAATTGTATTTATGCAGTCGTCGGACGACAGCAAAATAACCGCCAGTCGCACGCACTGACGCGTTTCGACCTTCCATGATCATCATCAGAGTACGACGGCAAACTGACTAGCGACAAATAAACCGCAATGCATATATATGTGGAACTGTTTTGAAACTACTTGTGAAAAGCACGATGAAGTGTGGTTCTTTATACGGCATAAATCCTGATTTTATTAAATGACATTTCGTGGAAAATGGTCAGTTTTCTCATTAATATCAGAGGAAACTAAAGCAGCAAAAATTGGTGGAAAAGGTCCTTACGAAATGAAGTGTAATTGATGTTTATTACGTGATCAAGATGATTTCGCGAACATTCCTAGTGTTAAATTAGCCTTTAGTTTTATTACAAAGCATTGATAACGTCTATGAATAATATTATGAAAATAAATGTTTTGGTCAAATGATTTTGCATATGATTTTCAGCTACAAAATGAAATCAGTTTTACGCTTGCGCGACTGCAGTAAGAATAGAAGTATTTTAAAATATTCTGTCAAATGTAGACGAAGCAATCTGTCTGGTAGTCACTGGCATATCTTTAGATTGATTATCAATAAAATTGTATTAAAAATAAATCCGTAAGAGTAGTAACGTATATCTTATAAGAAAAACTAGAAAGTTGAACTTTAATTACCACAATCGTTAGACTATCTTACTATCAAAGGTGGAGAAATACAAGCTTAATGAAGTAAAAAACAGTTTGCTCTATCTCTAGCTAAAATTTAGGAAAACTATTTGTATGCAAAAAGTTTTCAACAAAAGCAATTTAAGCATTCCTAGCTCGTCAGTAAAGTACGGTCAGTTTCAACATAAATGTCAAAGATATTAGATTAACGCTCCTTTCAAATTAGCTATTGTATATATATATATATATATATATATATATATATATATATATATATATATATATATATATATACGCTTCTGTGGTATAGAAGAGGATCCCCATCACTCCAAACCAAGTGCTTGCGGCTTCAAATACTGGCCGCAGCAGTTCCGCCATTTTCTGATATGTGATAAAAAGAGACATAAGGCGTCTAATTGATGGAATTCATTGGTTATCTTATCCTATTAATCAACTAAATTGATTTTTTTTGTTGGGAACTTGTCAAATACTCGCCAGAATTTAACCCGACCAAGGCACATTTGCTTCTGAGTATTGCACTCATCCACTGCGCCATCTCTGCCGCAGACTAGACGCAATTTTCGGTTATGTATAAACTTGTTTTCAGTAATCTTTTTCTTAATGCTTGGCCTATTTGTCATTAGCTTCGATCTATCTATCCATCCTCGATTAGTCATTATAACACAGACAATATCGCCATCCCCGTTGGTCTGCGGGAGATAATGATTCTTTCTTTCCTAATTTAGATTTTTCATCAACCAGGCGACTCTTAGGCGAACAAAGTTATGCTTTCTCCCCTTTTTTTGAGAACGAGTTGCTACCATAGTTTCTCTACCTCAACTCCAAGTTATAAATCTTGAGACATGATGAAGCAAAGCATGATTATTTATAACTGTAAATTGGAATTTCAATCAAACGAACTCGTCTGTTTATATATCTTGCATATAAATTTTTCCTACCACAGTTCAAAATAACGGCAAAGTGCCAGAAATCAGTGTCTGTTACTATGGCCAAAATTCAATAATTAACCGTTAAATAAAAAAAAGTTCGCCCCAAAAGGTCAAAATACATTTTGGACGAATTTTTACATATAAAATTCTAACTTAGTATCTTTTAAATAATTATCTCTCTCTAAGCCAGTCTAGCCACCTGTGTGACCTAAATGACCCGAATTAATTAAATAGAAGTATACACAAAAATATATAGTCTAAAGTTCATACAGGATACCTAATTACAGAGCATATAAGGCTTAACGCAAGATGGTCCAAACAAAGAATAAAGTTTTACTAGCTTGTTTCTGGGCGATTTAATCAATAAGCCGGAATATCTCCATTTAATCCAAAGTCAAACAGGACAACTAATTAAAAGATAGCGGAGTTTTCTTCGAACACTATCTGTGTGGTCTCTTAATTTAAAAGTAATTAATTTAAAGCTTAGAATTAATACATAATTTATCCAAATGTTCAAACATAAATATGTATAAAACAATTACTAACTCCAGTATGGCTTTGGTTGACTTACTATTTCATGAACTACTTCCAATAAATTACCTATGTTTCTACTTTTTATATAATGATGATTTAATCAGTAATTCAACGCTATTCATCATTCACAAAATAATTCTAACGAATAATTATTAAAACTTTGAGCACTCTTACATATCATAACTGTTATTTCCTCGGCATATAGTATAATATATATTTTACATGCATTTTCCAGTCTTCTCCTCCGCTGTTCTAATCTTGTCACCTCTTGTGTTAGAGATACAAGTACTTGTATCTTAACAAAACCTTAAATACCCTCCAGCGATCAATAACTTTATTTACTCAATCTCCAAGGCGATATCTCTGACAATCTGTATTTATATCCGCGTCGTCTGTTCTTCGTATGGGGCTAGCTGTTGACGGGAGGTAATGTGTTTGGCTCTGCTGCAGGTACCAATAATATCGACGGGCGTCAGCCGAGTGTGGAAAGGATGCCTGTTACAGGCCTGTCGTTGACGAGGTTCTACGTCTTGCACCGACGTCTTGGTCTACGCAAAGACTTCCGGTAGCTTGTAATCAGCATTATTTGTTTGAAGAACCGGATAGCCAAGCAAGCAAAAGTCTGACTCCGTCATAAACACCGCTGAAGCCAATCTTGTTGCAGTAGACACTGGAAATCATATCAATCGCTCAACGACGTGCAGTTGATTGATCCTGGTACCTGGCTCATTGTCACACCAAAAGCATAGAACCTTTTTAAACGTTCGATGCGCTCGTTACACCGTCGCATTTTTCTGCGGATTTGTTGCCGATCACGCATGATCCACCCTCAGGCTATGACTTCGCTACTGAAATCCCATCAATCTAAAGTAGGGATACTGATCTGTGACAATTGCTACAGGTGCATAGACGTGATTTAGCGGCGCAAATTCTACCTAGTTTGTAAACATGTCGACCATTGTAAAGATGTACTTTGAATCATCGCGAGCCACTGTCAGTGGCATTACTACATCAATTAGTTTAATTTGATTCTTCGAATTACATTGAACACATTCGGTGTGAACTTCTCCCGGCGTTGCTGCGTAAAATTTTGGCAGATAGTGAATTGCAGGCAACACATTGAGTGCCCTTTCTAACCATTCCAAAACAAGTGGTACTGCAGCGTCTCGAAAAATTTGGGCACCAGGATAACAATATCTCTTGTCAAAATTGAACAAAACAGGCCCGCATAACCTTCCGGCACTTACCACTGGGCTGCTTTACCCTGCACTTGCGAAAGCATCCGGAGCTGCTTAGGCAAAGTCTCACCGCATTGCAACTGCTTCAACAAACACTGGCATATTTGAACCTTCTGCTGGGTCTCAGTTATGCCGAATACTGGTAATGCATGCACCGTATAGATTAGACTTTACGTAATCGCCGCCATAGCGTCATCACCACGCTTGTGGCAGATTGTCAGTTCTCTTTTGGCAGAAATGTCTGTAACATCGTCGACGTACGCTTTGGTGCCGGACAAACCTATCACAAATTCGTCCGGTGTGTTTGCCTGAAACTTCTTGTGTGGAGGTCTTTACTTTCGTAGTGGTTGATACAAATCTTTTAACTTCAGCCAGATGTGAAATTTTGACACTGTAGACCTTGTGACTCTGTGCCTTCAAGCGGTCAGAATAATGCCGAATAGATATCCCGAATGTCTATCAACAGTCGAGTGTCATCTGCTCTTTTTTCACTTTGCAAAACCACATCGGTCCTGCAGCCTTCTCAGGGGGTATATACAACATAAATCACAGTCTATTTTGCTCACCTAACAGCGAAACCGTCGCATCTGCCACGAAGAACTACCACGGGTATTCATACTCGTTCATTAACATCATAGTCTTTCACGACCAATAGCTCCTAAGTCGCCCGCCTGTCGCTTGTTTTGATTGTGAGTTACATGCACACAATGTTGACAATGACTATGAACACTGCACAACCTCCGTATCTAGCTACATGCAGATAGGCTTGGGTCAAGTTAGATGTAGAATGATTAAATCAATCATAAATCTTACATTTTTGTTTGTTGATTTTGCGTTTTGCATAAACACTGATTAAATTTCTTCTTTGGATTATTATTCGGGACTCGATTGGCTCTCAGTCGGCTTATTTGTTGGCGGACAGCTCTATTCGCGAAATCCGAACGACCACTGAGGATTTACCAGGTATTTTTGAACGCTTGCAGACGACATTCACCTATCCAACTAATAATGTGCTATGTCTTGTTTCCGATGGTGATTCTTGTTCCCACACTACTCTTTAGCCGGTCGTGCAATTGATTCCGAATTCTGTATGACAGGTGTGATGTAAGAACGAGAAATTCGCGTCCCGCCCCATTCCGATTGCGAGTAATAATCTGCAACTCGGGGCCGGATGTCTTGCTTCTACTGCAATTCTGCAGACTTAGTTAAAAACGACCTTGAGATTGTTTAAGTGGAAGTCGATCCATACCCGTTTTGCGGCAGGATTGTTTCCTCTGCTGCTACTTTTGCTCAATGCTGGAGGTTGTTCCTTACGTCATCTCAACCACGCCTAGTGTCCGAAATGGGACAGAAACGATGTGGTTGCGTCATAAAAGACCATACTTTTTTAGTGGTAAGCCGGACAAGGGTCGGCCAATCTGTAAATCAAACTTCCAACCCGAGCCGCCGTTTCAATTGGCATTACGCTTTGAAGTGGATCGAGCCTACATATCTCGTTTTACAATTCCTACGGTTTAGGCACCAATATGTTCAATACGCGCTGTTTAATTTCGCCATGAGACAGATACGTTGGTAGTTATAAACAAACAGCTGCATACTATTAAATTAAAGAACGTACCGACACGTGAACCTTGGTTTGTTTAGTAAAAATTATTGATAGTGTACTGCCTCTTCGAACGTTTCAAATAATAGGGCTGACTGCTTTACCTTTAATAAGCCTACGAGAATTCTATACACGGAGGATTTGAATTGCCAAAAAATACGCTTGTCGATCGTCTCTTTCTGGCGATAGCAGGCGGTCGCGATTGTAGCTGTTAACGCTTGTTAAACCACCATAAATTTCTCCCTCATTCTATAGGCGACTGGTGCCCGTACTCTGGCTTCAATAGTGATATCACACTCTTGTCTAATTAATCCGGTTAAAACAACCGTTTCTGGTCTATTGAAGAAATACCCGATGGCTGCTTTAATAATAGGAGTTATGGAAAAAAAATTTTTTTAAAGAACAAAAAGCAACAACAATTGGTTATTAGTTTCCATTAAAACGAATTTCAAGGAAGATAGATACTTAGCTGCTCGACTTTATTTCGGCTACGATGCGCCTAGGCGACAATATCTTATGAAATTCATATTCAAGTGCTACGTAAATTGACTGGATTTATCAATCTATGCAATACAGACCTCTGAATTCATGTCCAGAACAAATTACTGGATTCATCTTGTTCAAAGCTATCGAGCGAATTCCTGGTTTTCTTCACTAATTAGTGACCTCCTATGCATGGGCCTCAGTAGCATTAACCGATGTCGCCTCGATCCATTCACCAACGTAAAACAAAATATATCCTGCTTAGCCATCATTGTAGTGGCCAACGCCTGTTGCACCACCACGATTTGCTCCATCCATAGCATTCTCGTTATATAGGCTGTATTCTATGCTATAGGCTCATTTCCAACCAACTAATCTGATTAGAACAACTCCCTGGTTCTAATGAAGAAAGCAGGACAAACGAATCATGAAGGACAGCACTGTGCAAAAAGATTCAACATTTATGTTTTAGAGTTTGATACAAATGTAGTACTTAAGAAACACAAATTAAAGGGATGGTCGGTACTCAGTTACTCAACTTCATATCGAGAACGATGCGCCTAGGTAACGCAGTCTTCTGAAATTCAAATCCTCATATCACGAAAAACTGACTAAATTCATCTTATATTAAAATTTCGAGTTCTTCCCTGACTTTTTCACTGCTTATTGGTCCCACACGCCTTATCATCCAAAACATTAATCGATGTCGCCTCGATTTCCATTACAAACGAAAAGCTAAAGAGATCTCGGATGGGACTACATTGTAGTTGGAGCGCCTTTGAGCCACCATGATCATGGCACCAGATTTTTTATTGACTTAAAGGTTTATGGCAGGAATTTTATTATGTATTTGTTGTCAGTATAAACTAAATATTGCACAAGTTAGCATGAACGGAATGTATAATCTTGTGCACATTCGTTTAGTGCTTACTGACGACTCGTCATTGGGAGCCGGTATTACGCCCTTTGATACTAGGGGCGCACCACCTAATACAAAATTGCATATATATTAGCTCTCCGCCACAAGCAGTATCTTATTGAACTAGTTAGAAAAAAAACATGACCTAGAGTGGACCGGATTTGTCTTTGTTGGAAACTCTTCAAGTGTTTCTTTGAATATATATATATATGTATTTTGATTGAGAATTAAATATAGTGTACGGCAATAGTGGCACAATGGATAGTTTATTAGACTCCGAAGCAGATGCGACCTGGTTCAAGCCCTTTCCACGACACATTATTGTCAGTATTAACTGAGCTCTAATTGGGACGAAACTAGTCTACTGAATGGATTTCATTTGCTACCTTAGTCATTGCTTAGTTTATACTGATAAATCTACACATTGTGATTGATTTTTATGTCAAAGATTGTTTAATTACGTAAGTTATCTTTTTTAAACGAGAATTTAAGAGCATTAATTATGCTAATTTCTTTCGCGAAATAATGAATTCCAGGTGATTTTGAAGATAAATTATCAGTCACTTTTTTTGATTAATTAAAATATTGCTAGCTTGAACGACAATCTCAAGTCACCACGAATTTTACCAAAAAGATGTCACTATTTTTACGACATTGCCGTGTTTACTTTAAGTTTGATTCTTTCCACAGTATGGTCTACGTTAATTGGTCTTGGCTGAATTTATCTATGTTGATAATTAATAATTCATCTCAATTCATACACAGAATTGTAATATATAACATGACTATGCCATTTAGTTTGAACTTTGCATTTGTTTGCGTTTGTAGGTTTGTGTGTCTGCATTAATACATACACACGTATCCACTCACACTCCATATGAGCCTCAAATATTAGAACAGGTTTTTAACAGTTTATGTGTGTTGCTTCGTAGCAGACAATTGGGAAAATGTGAAGAATACGATAGAGAAGAGTATAAATTTCACAGTACGCGGACAAATTCAACTATGCCGGTTTCGTTTTTTGACGAGTTACTCTACCAGACAGTGACTCATTGTTGCTTCTTGATGTTCTGCTGATTTTACTTTATTTAATGCACTATAGGTACTTATCTAGATTTGCGTATCCGTTTACTCGTGCACTTTCTTCATATATACTATATATATATATATATATATATATATATATATATATATATATATATATATATATATATATATATATATAACGTGATATTTCCCCATCCAATTCGCTCTGTAACAATGTATGCTATCGTTCTTCGAGGCCCCAGCGTCCACGTTATTTGAGTGTTTGCTCTAATGAATATACTTGGATCAAAGTTCGTGAGTTCTGAATGCTAGACTTAATTTGGACACTGACAGAATTTGCAGCAGTTACCGAGATGCCAACAACGATTTCTAATTCGTATTAGTTAACATTCAAGTTGATGCCACAACACACGGTACAAATTCAAGAATATCAGTTCGATTAATTATTTATGGTGTATTGGTATGCTTTATTCGCGTGCTGCCTATCTTCTACGCTACTGTAATGCTCCTTATCATTATCGTGAAAAATCTTCAATCTAAAACTGATTGAGTGATTAAGCGGATTATTATTTTCATACAATTCAGCGGCTTTACTCAAACGTTGCTGCTAATTATTTGCATATTAACTTTTTCTATATGTATATATTTTTGTGCTTATTTATTTTTGAGACCTACTGAGCTAATGCGGATTCGTGCTTTATTTTGAATGCCCAAGATGTAAGCGGCATAAATGTTAATTAGATTTTACTATTTTGTAGTATGGGTATATAGTGTTTGTACTCTTATTTAAGCGATTTCTATTTTACTTGTTAACATAGTTTGGCGTAGAAAGAATATGGAAGAGTGAAGTAGAACCCATTTGTATATTTCTTGTGTTAAATTTTGACTAGGTAAAATATTAATTGTTTTTTATACATTTCAGTTAATATTATTCCAAAGAATTGATCAGGGAGGTTTATAAAATCCACAAGGCTTTTCTATTTTTCATTGATTAAATCATCTTAATGAAATCCATTAAAGAGTCTGTCTTCCTCATCGGTGCTGGGGCATTCGTCTAACCAGTTTGGAGTAGAGGGGAATAGGCCTGCAGTATAGAAGGTAGACTAAGAGAAATGATAGGCTATAGGATGTTGGAGCAATTTGTAATGGCTCAACGAGGCAGTGACCTCTACAATCCGCGTTTGTATCTCATCTAGACTAGAATCCACTTTTTCCTTTTAATTTTCTGTTTTCACCTTTTGTTTCATTCTTATTAATCTTCCATTTCTTTCCATTCTTTCATCGTTATTCATCAATGAAGCGTCATTTATGTTGATGGTAATGATGATGTATGATGATGATGATGATGATGATGATGATGATGATGATGATGATGATGATGATGATTGTGATGATGATGATGATGATTGTGATGATGAGGATGATTTGGATGATGATGACGATAAATATCAGCATTATCCTTGAACATTTTGCGTACACTATGCTCTGATGCTGCAAAGGATACCACCTAAATGAATTTGAGGATAGTCTAAATTTCACCGACAATGAGGTAAAGGTCCATCCTTAACAAAACCCTAACATTTTTCCTCGCTATATCTATTGCTCCTGTTTATTTTGGCAAGTGATCCTCGTCTTATATGACACATATTGTTATTTGATAAACTACAGGATATTAGACTTGTTGTTCTTAACAGAACCTTCTGATCCTGTTTTATTTAAGTCGTCACTAGGTACGCATTACCCCACTAATACTTCATTAAATTTATACCAGACTACTGTAAATTTAAATGTCTTTGTGTTGTAAAATTTATTTATTAATGACAGTATTTCATTATCGTCAGTTTGTGAATTTCTATAAACGTTGACTAAACATTCAAACAGAGGCCAGTAAAACTTGGCATCTAGCAGACTAATTTGCACATCCAATACACATTGGTGGCCTCCACTAAGTATTCGAAAAAAATTTATGGGATTGGCATTGCGCTGGATATGCGATCTACCTGACGCTTTCTTACTTGGCCTTAGGCCGAAAATCGAATGTATGTTGACATACAAAAATATATAGAAGTATAAAGGCATGATTTGATTATACATATTGCGTTTGTTATCTTACGCAAAATTAAGTAAATTACGAATATATATACATATATACATATATATATATATATATATATATATATATATATATATATATATATATATATATATATCGTACTTCACACCCCACATATTTTTCTGCATTATCTAGAATGCTGGAAATATTTGGTTTTCAGTTTAACTTTGACTCGCCTTGCAAACAAATTTTTACATTGTTTTTGACACTATCGATGACTGTTATATATATATATATATATATATATATATATATATATATATATATATATATATATATATATATATGCTAATGCAAGTATTCAATTCAAAACGGTTATATTTTCTTAAACAATATTATCATTATAGTTAATATTATGCACGATTTGCTTTTAATCTTCGCAGATGACTGTAATAACTACCCTTATTGATCAAAGTCACTAGTGTGAATTAGCGCGTAATTGTGCAATTATTTGTTTTATTGACGAATCAGAGTAAATGTGATTTAAGAACATAAGTTACGTTGCTATGAGGCTTTGAATTCGCATCTTATGTTTATCGAATGCAGAGAACTATTTTAAATATCAAACCCTCATAATGGAACAATGTTTGTTACTTAGATATGTGTATTACTTTATCGTCCAATAATAGTATCTCATATACGAAATTAGTAATAATAATGTAATAATTTTTCAATGGTTTTATGCCGTGTATTTATGGTAAAATTCGCTTTTTGTACCAGAATTTATTGCGTCACTGTTTCCTTGGAACTTTATTTGCTGCATTTCTCTTATTCTTGGGTAGGTGTCTGTCTCTAGGCTAGATCATCCCCTTATTTAATCTATCCTCGTCTACCAATTACTTATGGTTATGCGACCGAGAAGCACCAGTTTTTATGTTAATGTACACTGTTTTTGAACAAATTTTTCCTAACGGCATTTGGAAGAAGATAGGTGATTTACCATTACAAACGTAGAGCCACAAACAGTATCTAGTAGTGATGTTGTTGTTAAATATGGAAACTTAAAGGGAATTTTCGGTGATAGCTTATTGCGCGTGTTTTAAATATCTAAAGTGACATTCAGAACATTTTAAAGTTGTTATCAACGTATGTTGTTATTTCCACGATTTGGTTTCCTTTCCCGGAATTAAATGAGGTTAAAATTTCTAATTCAACATGTTATGCAAATTTTCTGTTTTTAATAGCACATTTATGTTTATGCCTTTAAAAGTGTTATATGTGAATTACAAATTACTTGGTCAGCTTGTAAGTGTGCGTATTCTATTTGCGACGTATACAAAGGATATAATAAAAATAATTTTATTTAGCAACGACTGATTAATTTTTGCACTCTTGTTTTTACGACGCTTTAACAATGCTATATATCTGGTTAATATTATAAGATATGGTTTAGAAATCTTTGGAATATCGTTAAAGTATTCGGATGAGTTTTTAATATTTTTGTAGTTTCTGAATCAAATGATGATATAATATGCCAACCGCAATGCCTGCGGATGTAGTGTAAAAGTACGTAGGAATAGGTGATTGCACTGATAGGTGAACTCAACCACACTGAATAATAATTAGACGGCAATACGCAAGGTTTCATTGTTTAGTTATGTACTCTAAAGCCACGAACAAAGTTTTCTTTTGGCTAACATTTCTCATTTTTAAACAAAAATATTAATTTTAAAAGGGAAATGATAAGGATAAGTAGCCTTTCGTTAGATTTTTCGTCTCAGATCTTATTTAGTTTTACAATGTAAAATGTACAAACGGCATTGCAGCAATATTTGCAAAAATAAATTAGATTAAAAAATATGACTAAATGCCATGGTTATATGGAAGCGAGGCAACGATTTTACATGCGGATTAATGTGTGTGTTGTCTATTTAAACGAACATTTTTTACGTGGGCGGTGATAACAATTACTTTTAATCCAAGGTTGAGATCTTGATATATACACCTGACGCATTATGTACTAACATCTGTCAGTATAAACTAAGTATTTTTTATAGTGTGGAAAAGGCAATTTATCCAGTAGACCGATTTCGTCTTTATTGGGAACTCATCATGTTCTAGCCAGAATATATCGCGAACAGAGCTCGAACCTGGGAACGTCTGCTTAGGCGAGGGTGGCTCAGTGGTTAGAGCACCAGATTCCGAAGCAGACGTGCCCAGGTTCGAGCCCTGTCCGCGGCAAATTCTGGACAGTACGTAATGAGTTCCCAATAAGGACGAAACCGGTCTACTGGATGAATTGCCTTTTCCACACTATAAAAATAACTTAGTTTATACTAACAAAGGTATTTACATTATGGATCATGTATCGTCAATTTGTCTATTATTTCATCTTGTGTATATTGTTGCTTCGAACAATGTCATTTTGTTTACGGTTGACATTTTCATGGTGAGATTTTGAAACTTATTTCCGACAGTCTTTATCCACAGTTCACACAGCTCAATCAGATGATATACCAAAAAATATAAAACTGTAAAATATTGTCGTGTATGGTTTTAAGTAAAATTATTTTTATGTATGGGTAATGAGAATATGGAAATACATGTGTACTGAATCACATATTTTTAGAGAATGAAGGTTTATCAATCAATGTTTAACAAGGCAGTTTTCATTGTGAAAGGTCTCAATTTGACCGCAATATCTGGTATTTTACAAAGCTTGGTTAAATGCATGCATTATTCAAAAAAAAACATTAAGCATAAAACACATGCATTAGAACATCCAATATGTGATACACCTTCATACATACATACCTACACATACATACATACATACATATATTAATAAGTATATAAGTGTATGGCAGTGTAACATTAGTCACTTTTGAAGCTTTTGTATGGCTGGACATGAAATATATAAGTGTAGATTAGTTTGTTGCACAATGAATACCAGCAAAACCTGATGCAATATGATCGAAAAATCAAGATATTTTATTAGACCAATCGAGGATTAAACAAGACAGCGTAGATTCCACTGTGCGTGTGATAACAAGAATTACACTTCAGTACTAAGGGAGTAATGTCATCAATCGCCTAACTGTTCAATTTCTTGAGAGTTAGTGCATGTGCGATCGGAAATGGATTACAGCCATCAAAGGATCTCGAGATGCACCTTAATGATTTTTAGATTGGAATAACTGCACCCCCTTAGTAGGAGTACATTTCAAGTTAGCATACACAGCACGAATATCTATTGGCTACTTTCAGAAGGCCGGAAGATTTTATGACTACAAAAATAAAACGAATAATTAATTGAATAACAAGAGCATGCATTTTTTTTAATTATAAGAAAAATTCTTTATGTCAACCATTTTATTAAATCGCCCAATGTTTTTGCTTGTGGTGTCTCAAACTTAGCTGATGATCATGTTGCTACGACCAGACTTGGTGTCAGTCTTATTCAAGCTTGCAGGAAGTTGGATGGTCGAAGCAGTCAAGAACAGAAAATAGTTTCGCCAAATGCTAACCAGAATGATGTCTGCAATGATAAGGTTTATGACCATGTAAATTCCGTTAACGAAACTGCCGTTTCTACTGACAACGATGGCGATGATGGTGATGATGAAGACGATGATGATGGTACTGATAATGTAGATATCGAAGACTTCGATGACGACGATGGCGAAGATTTTGATGATGACGATGACGGTGAGGATAGAGACAATGATACTGTTCATCACATTCGTCTGTCTATACAAAATGAATTACGGCATCTTGCAAATGGATTGTCAATTCTGTCAAAGATTTGCCCATTGCGAACAGCGTGGCTCTTCTGCAGCCAAATGTGGGGCGACACAGGTCTTATGGACTCTTTTCTGTCAGACCTGCGAAGTCGCGGTTGTCTTGGTCTTGGAGCAAACCTCTTGGCTTCTTTGAATGCGCTTCCTACCAATGCTATGAAATCGACACTGCATAACGTAAACGGAACGCCTGCTAACTTGTGCGAAGTCCTTATGAGTGAAAGTGATACTACCTTTGTCAATGGTCATCAATCTTCCCTTCACGAATCTTGTTCTGTTGCAGCTGTTAATTGCAACTCTTTAAATCCTTCGAGTTCCAGTCCTTCAACTACGCAACAGTCTGCGGAGGTGTTAATCGAGGAAACCTGCCATTCTCGGTGCCAGTGGTAGACATGTGGCTGCTAGTCTTAAAATCGATCGCCTTACGGGTGTCAGTCCAACATTACATATTGCTTCGTCGTGTCGTGGAGAGACTCAAGTTATCAGCACTGCTGGTGTCTGTCAGAATTTAGTTAATATTACAAATATTAACAGTATCGATCGTACTGAGGGCACGATTTTGGATGCTTTACTGGAATCGACACCCGACCTTGTGAGGCTGCCAGTTTTAACAAAATTGAATGCGACAAGTGCTCCGTCGCCGAATAGCATAGTCAACGGAGTCAATGGATCATTTGGGTTTTTCTTACGACAGTGAAAGAATGAATGATGATAGGAACGTTACTTAGCGCCATCCTGCTTAAATATGCATTTATTGCATAAATCTTTCTCTGGAAGTAGATGGCCTAGACTTCTATTGTAATCCACACCACCATAAATGTAAAGGTTATGTGGAAATGAAGCACCAGTACTCAAATGCCGATAAATTGCTTTGGTGTCTGTCTATTGTGTGTAACGTTTTGTGTGTGCATCCGAAGAATTTTACTGGAAATTCAACGAATTGTGACATAACTAAGGCTTAAATTGGAGAGCATAGGAAATCCTTAAATATTCCCTTTATAACTTTGTTACAGATAAACGCGATATGTAATTAAAATATTGGTTTATGTACTTTTAATACGATGATTACTTCTATTACTTCCACCACTAATTCTACTGTTTCTTCTGTGACTACGACTACTCCTGCTACTAATTATATTACTTCTACTGCTAATAATATTATTAATATATTATTGAGGTGTGAATAAAACTATACTTACTAAGTGAAAAATCAATTAACCAATTTACCATCTAATAAGTGCCTAAAGTAGCGTTCAAGGTCCGGATACAAATCTCAATAGAGAAATTTATTATTATTCAGAGATTTTCTGAGGTATTTCGACTCTAAATGAGTTCCTTTCAATAAAAATATTTTGTATATATATATATATATATATATATATATATATATACACGATAACTTCATATCGAAAGATGAGCAAGCGTGAGATATTTCTTCGAAAAAATGTTGGATTCAAACTAACTTACCAGGAATACCTACTAAAAATTGACATAAATTCAAATGGTACATTTTGATTTATTAATTTCATTGTTACAGGAGGATATTTTAAAATGGTTTTTTTGTTGAAAAGCGTGTACCTACACAATCATCGAAGCAAGTTAAATGTGAAACTTTGTCAATAACACTCTTATATAGTTATGTTTGCTAGTTATAGTCATGTCCTTTTATAGTGATCGAAAGAAGAATAGTAGGTCCAAATTTTGACTAATTTATGTGTCGGCACCCATTACATGTTACGCAAATTTTGTTTTTATTAATTCAGAAAATCCGTCAAATTTCCCATAAGCAAAAGCTATAACGAAGAGTCACGCTAGTGTCACCTAGTTAACATCACTGGAAGCTAATTCAAAGTATCTGTTTTCTCTTTTAAAGCATAAAATACCTATTTGATAACTGAAATTTTTAATGCCATTTAAAAAGTATTCTAAGTAAAACAATAAGATAACCGTGATTCAAAAAATTTTCGAGCTACCTGTCTTTAATTTGCTACTTATCTCTTGACAGTTGGTAGCATTTTTCAAGTTGTGTATTTAGTCAGCACAGAATCAGAAATTCTAAACTCTTTACCTGCCAGTATATTGTGTTGTATTTAAATCATTGAGGAATTACGCAAATCTTTTGACGATTAGTACTATGTAACAATACAGTGAATATCCCACGGAGACGAGTATTGCCGACTTTGATCTACAATTTCGTTGAATTAGCTTAGACTGTTTTGTGTTGATGTTTAGATAGGCCTCTATTTAATCATTGTTTCCTCTCTTTTTTCCAGGGTTCACGTTTTCACTGTTATGTGGCTGTGAAGCATCAGGTTCAGCGAAAATGCTGATCCTCATTGTTGTTCACAATTTTTATGATAGAAACTGTCAAACACTGATAATGTGACTTAAAATATGCAATTTGGTGCTTTACACAGTCGGACAAGTTTGTTACGTTGTGAGATCATCGTATGCATGAAATTGTTTTGGCCTCAATGTTACACTACTGAACGGATAAATTTTCATTACTATGTAATATTTGACAGTCAGATATTTGTGAAAGGACAATACAGTTGTATTTGTTACCAAACTACTTATCACATCGATTCCACATCATTCTCGAATGTAAATAAATTCATAAATGTTTTGTTTCGTAAACACTTTTGGTTTATTTTTTCCTTTGCAGTATGTTGTATTTTTTGTAGTTGTATATCAATATCTTTTTCTTCTAAAATGCTCATTGCCTTGATAGTGTAAGAAATTTTTAAATATGTCGCAGCTACTAATTCGTAAGCTTTTGGTAAAAAACTTAAGTTCAGTGCGATTACCGGTAAATAGACCCCGTGAAAATTCATCACTTTATTTTTTTGTTTAAATTTTATTTATATTGGTATTATCCAACAAGTCAACTTACCAGCATTTGAAGCGTTAAAACTTTTTTATGCGTTCATGACGTGCATGCAATTAACTTCTGGAATTCTATGCGATCACCGTGGATTTGCAGCTTGTGTTTAAAGCATCGACGTGAGACTTTTATTGATTTTAATTCGATTGTTAAACTGGGCCAATAATTTTATACAGTACTTCATAGATATATACATTCAAAATATTGGAAGCCCTAAGGCACGCTTATTCAGTTGGTCTTTCTATTTTTTGTTATTTGACATAGAATTAAAAAAATCATTTCTACTATCTATTCTGCTGTATAGATCTATAGATCACCGACGCGCTTCGATAACTGTAGGAAGTTATTGTCTATTGGCTCTAAGCCATAGGCTCTGTTAATTCGATCTTAAACACTTTCGGCACTAAATGAATATATTCATCTTTGTTATAATATTAAATGACTAAGCGATGACGAATGTTCTATCACTGGCTGTCATTATTGATTGAGCAAGAATAAAAATAAAGTCGGTGGATTCCGTAACAATTCACATACATAAAAACATGCATACATACATACATTCAAACATGCATGCGCACATTTGTGCATGCACGCAGACATACATATCTACGTACATACATATATACATATACAAGCATAAATAACGGAGATATAAAATCTCCCCAATGATAGATTACTGAGGAGCCTATGTTATTAAGTCCGAATTACACTAATCTCTGTTTGCTGTTAGACCTAAAATTTTCATCCAAATCAAGTAAAGTTTTATATCAGCCTTTATACGAAAACTATACCCTCGGCTGCTTGTGCTGGTCAATGGCTTCAGGCTCTCCAAGAGAACACAATGTGATGAAGTCATGTCTCTGCTTTTGTATTGATATATGTATGTTGTGCTTTGAAGAGTTGTAGTTAGGCGTATGGAATATAGTTCTCTAGCATTAGTTCATTGTTCGAGGATTAGTTATGTTAGCCTTATTTTTTTGGACAATTTTTGGTAATGTGCGTATCAATTTGACGCATTGTTTTTGATTTTTTAAAGTATTCGTGTGTTCTAAATATAATTTAACAAATCGTTTCCAATTACTACAAATATTGATCAACGTAGTAACTATATACATTTATATGATCGTTACACTGAATTTTTTAACGTCAACAGAACTCTAGCTGGATTGTTTGATTTACTTAACTAATAGTTAACTGGAACTGGCATTAAAACTGGTTAAAGTGTTTCGCTACTGGAAATTCTTGATTTATTATTTGGTAACATTTGGACGTCTTCATGTCGGAATCACCATAACTAGTATACCTGCCTATGTTTCAATCAACTGTGCCGACTGTCTTCTTCAGAACAGCGCTCGTTATAGTCCAAATATGACCAAAAACGTCTCTGAAGAATATGTTTGTCGCACGAACTGCAGTTTAAATAACGGTGGGCTGAATTTAATAGAAATATAAATTTTCTAAAGCTAGTAATTTCAGACTCTTCTGGCTATTGCGTGAAATTCTAGCGCTGAGTAATTCTTGTGAGAATATTGTATTTTCTGTTATCAATTTCGACTCGTAAATTTTATAAATTGCATGTAATCTATTTTGAATGATTAAATGAAATTTTATCCATTAATAATTTGTATTTGGGCAATTGTTTATTTTTTTGTCCGATTGTAAAATTTTTATCGGAAATGTGCTTCTGTCGACTTCCTGGTAGTTGATATATCCGGTCAATTTTTAATGTTAGTAATTGATATCGATTCGTCACATACCTTCGACGGCAGGAATAATTTTTGTCTCGTGAAATATTTCGGGTGCGGTACGAGAGTCTTTCGTAGTTTACTTGTCAGTTTTATAATTGCGCAATATATCACAATTACTATTTATTTAAAAATAAAATTAAATGTATTTTGACCATTGTGGGGATGAAATGAATGATGCTTCAATGCATTTATCTACGATTACCTATCTTTTGCTATTAACCACGCACATTGCGGTTTTGTGATAATTTTGTTCTTCGAACTTTAAAGTATGTATATATTACGTTGATAATGACGATCTCACTGTATATTATTTGTGATTTATTTTAATTTAACCGGTGTGTTTTTCTGTTTCTTCCCTTTTCCACTTCATCACTTAAAACTAGATATTTAATGTTAATCGAATCGATAATGTGGATTAAATCAGCTGGCTTCGATTAATGCTAATATGCACAAGCTAAAATGTACTGTTCGAGTCCACACACTTTATTATGTTTACATATTTTAATGCATAAACCTCGTTGGAAGCACTCCGATTATTCTCATTGTTTCTATATATACTGTGCAAATTGTAATCTTCCTAGTAGAAAACGTTACATTATGCACTTTTTTCTTCGAAGTCTGGTAAACCAAATATTAACCGAGTCTGCATTCGTCACAACATTTGAAAAATAACGGCTTTAAAATTGCTATTTCGGTGTGTTTGGAAGGCATTTTTTAAGCGGTCTTGCTAAGTAAATGGTCGCTGGCATACTACAAGACTTCAAATTCACTGATTTAATCATTCTGTTTCGCTGAATCTACTAAAATGTGTTTCTAGGTGATATAGTCTTACAAATTTAATTAACTTATCGTGAACCCTCATTATTTGTTATCAGTATATATATATATATATATATATATATATATATATATATATATATAATAATGCACCATTGTATACAGTTTTTAAAGAGTTACAGATTAGAACGAAACCGGCCTACCACATGAATTGTCCTTGCTCTCCTGATGCAATGATTTTTATTGTGACAACGCCATTTATACAATTATATATATATATATATATATATATATATATATATATATATATATATATATATATGCTAAACTATAAATAATATTTTATAGAAAATGAAATTAATTCATTTACCGCTGTTTTTTATTATTAGACAGTCATTCGATGGTGGTAACTAATGGATGCTCGAGTAAAATCCATAACCATTCGGTTTTCACCGATGTATTTCATCCACTACACAGCGGGACTCGCACAATTCTAAGAATTTTCCCGCAAAATATATTTGGCTATACTGCGTCTACTGGCCATCCTTTGAATTCACATACGTCACAACAACTCAACTGGAATCGGTTTGAGCCGAACGCATGCATTAGATCTTCGCTTGTAATTTAGGCTACTAGTGTGGTGTTTTCCAATAAGGATAAAACTAATCAGTGATAGATTGGTTGTATGTACTATTTTTTCTTCGCTTACGTTATACTAATAATAGGTGTTATTCAATTATTTAAGCATAAGAACTCGTTAAGAAATGCCTGATTTTTCATTAATAGGATTTTTCTACTTGCGTTGATCTACCTATTCTTTTGTTGAGTTGTGCGGCTGGTTAATTAAGATTATTATCTTTTATACGGAAAATCTATCCTTGATGCATGACCAATTCATAGTTTTCGAAGTATAATTGTTATGGAATTAAATCGATAAATTCTGCAGGAATCAACTTTCATAATAAATATTTACTCCATTTTTAAGATCAGACCTACTTATAAGTGAGTGAGTCTACTTATTTAATTATGTACACAGCGACAATTAACATGAAGGAGCACTAGAATGTTTTATGTACATATAAATAAAATGTTTACAGCCACACCAACATTCATTGCTATTACTGCTAAGAATCCAAATACCAAAGATGATTTACTTCCTTTTTCCTCGTACACTTTTACGTCATTCTCCTACTATTTTCGTGCCTTTTCTGTAAATTGTAGAATAAATTTATTGTTTTTCGTTATCCAGTTGAACTGGTGCAGTCAACATCACAAAACGCTTTTTTGGATTTTTATGAAGCATAATCGTCCCGGTATTTGAAACTAAACAATTTTCTTATCAATTCTTCTTCTTTATTATGTATATTGTTATCACCTATTTTATACTGTGAATCAACGAAACCCGAGTGATTTTTATAATGAACAATCTAATTCAGGTTAACTTTCAGAAAGGTGCCATTCTCGTTTTCATGTTTCGGTGCAAATACCCGACGTTTTAAAAATTTTTCTATTGTCCAATAGAATTCGCACCACAGTGTGACGTAATATTTAAATTTATCTTCGTTACATACCTATTAGACCCGTGATACAAATTTGTGTGAGTTTTATGTGACATGTTACGTTTATTTATTTGCACTTTTTGTCAGCAAACGGGACAAATGTTTTTCATCTCGATTACACACCAAAACATTGTGTAGAATCTTATCTAACCACGTCCTATTTTGAATAAATAAGTCATTTTGTTTGTTAGTTTTCAACCGGAAGTTCATACTTCTAAATGTCGACGGTTAATTTGTGAGTTAGACAAATTCATGCGAGCTACCATAATAAAATACTGTGATTCATTTGATGTGTATAAGCGAATAACTACTAGCTTATTCAGTCCTGGGACTTGTTATCGTATTTTTGCAAGATACTAATATTTAGACCCTCACATAGTTTAAAGCCATAGATTTTATATATCTTGACGGAAAAAAACATTAACAATATGCAGTCACACCGTTTTGTGGAAAAATTACCGGGTTTGTGTTGGAATTTTGTAGCATATCTATAACCAGATTTCAAGAAATTTTCATGTAGATATATAACATAACCATGTCATGTCAGGCAGAAAATTAGAGACCACCTCTATTATTAAATCTGGTGCAATACGCATTTGCGTTTCGCTAATGCTACTTTCATAAAAGGAACTCTTGTAAATATCTTACGCCCTAGTTTCTATAAATTAGGCATACTACAAATTGGAGTTGGTTTCAACTAATCAGTATTATGGATTCCAATACAATATCCAGTCTAAGACTAGATCTTTGAGCATGTTTATCCAAAGCGAATAGAATAGAGTTCTTGCGCGTTACAATTTTAAAATTTCGGGTGAAGCCCATACACATACACACATGTTTATGCTACTATTAATGAGTATCCCATTGGGATGCAACTGTAGTAGCGGATTAATTGCATTTTCTATTCTGCGTAATGTTAATTTTGTTCTGACAACACGTTCAAAATCTGAAATTTTAGTTTAATTTCGTATCTCTTCCTCAAGACGTATGGTGCCTGTCGTATTATGAATGTTCTGGGATGGATAGTAGGTACTGTCGCAAGCAATACCCACCAGGATCCACCTGAAAATTAGACTGCTCAATAGAAGAAAGTTTGTAGGAAACGTAAAAGTGCGGCTTAAATAGCCTGACTCCGAAATAAACACTAATTATTTCAGTTTTGACTGCAATCCAAAGAATAAGAAACCCATCTTGCTACTGCATTTTACTTCATATATCAAAATTGTGATCCAAATCATCGATAACAATATGATTGTCGAGGATACTGCGGCGTTTGTGAACGAAAAAAATGTTATCGTGTAATATCCGGTTGCGCACAACATTTTTTAGAAACGAATATTATCTAAAATCGAATTTAACTGGTCTTATTGGTAAAAATTGGAGCGTACTGTGAATGAAGGTAAGATCCGCTAACTCACTGAAGGTACTACTATATGTGGTGGTAAATACTGCTTGTTACCGAGATCTAATATATGTCTGTATGTATTAGGAGTTGCAAACCTAGTAACTTATTAGTTCAGTTGTGACCAGAAGGATAAACCAAAGGCAGCATGAACGGAAAGTATAATCTCATGCATATTCGTTTCGTGCTTACTGGCGACTCATCAGTAGGAGCTGGTATTACGCCCTTTAACCACAATATATTTGGGCGTAATACCGGCTCCTACTGATGAGTCGCCAGTAAGCACGAAACGAATGTGCATGAGATTATACTTTCCGTTCATGCTGTCTTTGGTTTATCCTTCTGGTAGCAACCGAACTAATTTGTTACTAGGTTCGCAACACCTAATACATACTTATATGTGGTGTTGTAGACTCGTAAAATTAAATATTTGGTATCTGAAAATTCTATGGAGATTCTAAAATTTATACGCAGAATTGCAGCTGGCTCGACGTATACTAATCCTCGTTGAATTATTAAAATCCAACTTAATTTTTGACCTTGAATCCTTTTGGATAATAAATCTAAAAAAGAGGGGTGAAGCATTACCATCATATGACCACCGATGTTTTTTACACTTATTTAAGCAAGGTTACGAGAAAATTTAAAGTTGTCAAAACAAATGATTGTAACAATAATCTGATAATAGATGAAATAGGCCGTCTTGATCATAGGTTGAACACCAGACAATTTTTTTGTCAATTGCATCAGTATCAAACCCAGTAAGTGTTCCTATATCAACAGTGTGAAACGTTTATCTGGAAAAACGATCAGAGTTAAAATTAATGTATAAAATCCTGGCTCTTAAACATCGCGAAGCTGCAGGCCCCGATGATTTACAATCCCAGTTTAATAATAAAATAATATTTGATTGCGCGTGTGGTGGTAAAAATTCTTTAAATCAAGTTTACGAGCTTGAAGTAAGCACCAATTCCATTGTATTTAACTAGTTGTCGAACAACATAACAAACCTACCGCCAGTCGCTACGCGCTGACACGTTTTGACCTTCCATGATCATCATCAGTTTACGACGGCAAACTGGCTAGCGAGGGTCAAACCGCATTGCATATATATGGAAAGCAAAATTAGATATGCGGCTCTCACCTCTAGTAGTCTTGCATGCATTGTACGTGACTGTACTAGAGGTGAGAGCCGCACATCTAATTTTGCTTTCCATATATATGCAATGCGGTTTGATCCTCGCTAGTCAGTTTGCCGTCGTACTCTGATGATGATCATGGAAGGTCAAAACGCGTCAGTGTGTGCGACTGGCGGTAGTTTTGCTATGTTGTTCGACGACTGGTTAAATACAATGGGATTGGTGTTTACTTCAAGCTAGCAAACTTGATTTAACGAATTGTTCTGGAATGTTAACACTAATTCACAGAGCGTTGACCAATACTTTTCGAATAAAGGGACCGCGCTGGTCGAATATCGTATTCATCTTCTAAAAGGCATTAGTAATTCGCATGATAACCATCGTGGTATCAGGTTACTTCGGAAATTTTACCCGTTCCAGGGCTTCGCGTGAATCACATACTAGAGCAGAAAGTGGTATTCCAGTATTATGTGAGCTATAAACACACGTTTTTGATTGCGTTAGTGTCTACAGTGAATTATTGTGCATGTTTACTACTAGCAAATGTGTATGTTAAGAATGTCCAATTTCCCTATTTCTTATTATTCTTGTAACAGGCGCCATTATGGAATATAAGCTTATCAACGTTCGTCGCAGCTCATCTGCAGTGATAGATTAGTCGACCTTGTCTATTCAGACAACACTGTATAATTATTCGATGACCAAGATTCTTCCCAGGCAATCAAGCATAGATTAACAGTCGTTTTGTGTTTTCGCATGAAATTCGTACCCTTTAAATGTCGGATACTATTACGGGATCATCCGGCAATAATTTCAACTCTGTGACTTCAAAGTCAAATTCCTGATTTAGCTTGCAGTCTTGCATATCTTAATAGTTGTATCAATAAATATGAGTAACGGGATGAATATGAGAATGGCAGAAGCTTCAGAATCGTTCTCAAAATTTCGCCACTTATAAAAACTCGTATATTCAGCTCTGCATTAAAGGTCGTGCAAACAAAAAAATTTCTATTCAATTTTGTTATACACTGTTGATACATGATAGTTTGAAGTTGATGATTTTAGACGCGTACAGACATTCGACCACCTTTGTTTAAGAGGC